>JAUBWS010069510.1:0-14068 GCA_032270445.1 Darlingtonia californica
GTAAATAAACTCAATTAAGTGTATATTTCTCACTAACATTCTCTTACAGAAAGTGATTATTTACCTACCGTTAAAACGAACACAATGATGGAGTAAGCAAACATTTCTTTTGTTTTCTGAGACGTGAAACTGTGTATTTGATAAAAACGATTCACAGAACTGAAATTTTTTTTCCGCGCTAACGCGCGCAATATCTCTTTTATTTTAGCGAATCGTTTTTTCATCGTTAATTCGATCCCTGTATTGTAGAACAAAAAGGAAACTATCCTATTAAATAAAAATACTTTAAAAAAAGGTTTTTGGAATCATCGAAATTCTATATATATATTGTGGAGCCAGGAGTGTTGATTTCCCAATCTGGAACATTGTACACCAACATTTTTCACTGTCTGGGGAAATGGCCATTTCCAGCTCTCCGGATTTTGAATGAAGTGATGCAACCTCCCTTCTCCCTTAATTTCAAGACCCACAAGATGCATTTTCCCATTCCAGAATTTTTAGATAAGGTTTTTTCAAAAGCTTATCTAAAATGTGTGGGGTGTTTGGAATATGTAAAGAAATTTAATTTGGAATGTTTTTCTCAAGCCAATGACGCTGCAACCTCATATTCTCAGTCAACAAGTTGGTGTAAATTAGTATTTTACTATTGTGGAACCAACTTAAAAAAATCGGTAAATAAAAAAAACAGCACAGGAAGCTTTCCGAGCCAGACATCCATTTGCGTCACCAAATGGGAAAACCTGATAGGTCTGACTCCAAGCTTTCAGAAACTCTCACTTTGTTGCACAACTGATGATACGTCTAACATTGCTGCATACTGTGAGGTGCAAGTAACTTTATTAAGTTTTTTAGCATAGAATAATCAGAAAATTCAACCAAAGAAAATGATATTTTCATTATAATCAAGGTCAATAGATTATATCGTTTCATCAATTATAACAATCCATAATGAATGAACATGTAGCCAGCAGTAGGTCGTACTTACAAGGAGAGAAAAATGCCATTAAAGTCATTAAAAAGTCATTTTAAAACAAGTTGATACGATACTCCTGGCTTGTGCGACCTACCCTAGATACGCTACTTTATCCAAGAAAACAATTGTGTTTTGATTAGTACAGGTTTGTTGTATAGTGATGCCTTGATTTCTGAAAGCAGTAAAAATATAGTTTTTTATGTTATTTCTACATGACAGTTTTCTTTATTGAAGTGTCTAACTTGGAATATTTTCTTCACACAAACTATCGTTTCATTTGTAGATCACATAAATTATCAAATAAGATAAGATCTAATAACAATCACAACAAATGCAAATGTGTGCGCTCATATTTTTGTCATTTCATAAGTTTGATATCAACCATCAACCACAATGGGACAATGTAAATCCTTCCAAAACAACAAAACATTGTTGTATTATAAATCAGTTGGACTTGAAATAAAGCAAATCTAACATATCATTGCAGATGGGACAACTGTATGCAATAACTTAATAAGTAGAAATTTACAATAAAAGCTATAAGCAAGATGTTTGCTATTCAGTGTGAAGATTACCACCGTAGTAGGCTTATAACGAAAAGAACAGTAAAACAATAATTAACAACTAATAATATGATGTTTAATAATAATGAAAATGTGATCTATGATACCTCATTGGAGAGATAATCTGGAGTGGAACAATTACATATTATTTATAAAATATTGGATTTTAAAAATGAAGAAGAAAAAAATGAACTTTTTTCTATTCATGCTACAAATTTCAAATTTTTATCTAAGGCTTTAGAAATAATTTATGATTGTTCCACTCCAGATTATCTTTCCAATGAGGTATCATTGACTATCATACGTAAAGGCAATCATGAAAAAATGATAAATGTTTCCCAACTGTCACTCTTTTTGAGATGGACTTTAGTTTTGTTGATATAAGGTATATTGATAGCATTAAGTAATTTTAGTAAACAAATAAAAATAACAGCATGATTTTGGTATGTAATGGACAAAAGACTTGGAATGAAAATTGAAAAATATTTAAAAAGTTTAAATGACTTTTTAAAGCATCTTGAATACGAGAGGATCCTTCTTGAATGTTATTGTACTGAATTTCAGCTTGGAACAAGACGATTGGAAAATAGATATTTGGAAATAGAAAATATCAAGAAACTAGATGAACTAAATTCATTGAAACATGAAGAAGAAAGTGTTGATTTGCAACAAGTTGATGATTTAATAGAAAAGGCTCAAATGCTGCTGTTGAATGATAAGAGAAAATCTTCAAAACAGCCATTAGATATTTCAAGAAAAATTGGAAGTGCACCAAAAAATCCTACTTCCATTAACACAAACTCTGTCATTACATACCATCCCCAGAAAGCTCAGAATAAAAGATATGGTAAAAGTGCGACAAAACAGAAACCGATTTCTCAACCAAGCTCAAGACTCAAATCAGCTCCAAAATCTAGAACAATATCAAAATCTGTCGATAAAGCTGATGAATCACAATCTGGTAGTATTGCAACTAGAACAGACAAGACTGTTGAAGGTATTAGACTCAGTGTTCCTGAATCGTACGCCAATGAATTTAAACCATTGTATAAAGAGAGCTGCAGATTAAATCTATACATCAACAGTCTGGCCAGCAAAACCCTATTAGAGAAAGAGAAATCCATTCAAGAATTCATGAACTCTGTTGCTGGTAATCAGCTGGAGCAATCATCCGCATTAACCGACAATGTAGAAGAGTTTGTGGAAGCTGAGGAAATTGTGGAACAGTTTGAGAATATTAAGCATCTTCAAACAAAACTGGATAAAATATTTCCTGGTTCTCAAATAAAAGATTTGCTGCTTAATCATTGCCAGTTAGAGTCAAGTTTGGAGAATTTAAGAATTTTGGAATTATATTCAGATGCTTTGAAAGTATCACTTGAAAATAATTTGTGTTCATCAGTAGAAACGCTGAAAAGCTACAGGTTAGTTAATTGGATATTATGTGGAACTTTGCCTGTTTTGCTGAAGGATACAGATACCAGTGTGGAAGTTGGAGAGCCTTGTTAACGTTATGTTTATAAAAATAACTTTCTTAAAATAGCTTTTTATATGCCAAGGATTTGTCAGTAGGAAATAGAAGTATATTCACATGATTAATATACTTGTGGATTAATTATCACATCGATAAATTGTTTGAGGTTTCACAAATTAGACATACTACAATAAAAACTAACAAAGCAATATTTTCCTTAGAAACTCAGGAGAAGTAGCAAAATATAGGCTATGAAAAATAGCCTGATTTTGGAAGTTAGGTCCACATCAAGTGATTGGGAGTCATTATTTCAGAATCCTAATCCACCTAGAATTCAATCCACCTGAGGTATTATTTAAAAACCTATTCTTTAAACCATACCTAAAAAAGCAGATTGTAGAAGAACGATGGTTATTTTTAGTGAAAATAAGATGTAAGTTGGAGTGTTGCCTCCAGTAGCCACATTTTTGTAGTCTGCTTTGGCCGTCTTTGGCAATTTTTTTCTAACAAATGGATCATTTCTTTAAGTAAAATTGAATAGTTGTTCTTGTTTACTAGGTCATTGCAGGTTTTGATTCCTTCTTTATGCAGCTTTTCCTTTTTTAATTATTTTTTGCTGAAGTTTCATTTTATAAAATTCTGCCAATTGAGGCAAAATATTGCTGAGGCAAATCAGAATTTTCTTGGTTTTGAGTGATTATGATGTCAACACCAATTCTCTTGTGGATTGGAATTTATCGTCCCTAGACTTCAAAGTGACTATTTTTATGATTAAAGTAGTTCTTGTTAAACGTTCGGAAAATAACTTAAATAGTTTCATAGTATTAAATTGTTATGAAAAAGTAGATTGTTTTTATTTTTTGAGAATTATTATATATTTATAATTGTTTAGTATTTATGACTTTATGACAATGTTTTAAAAACCATATCACGTTTTTTTAATCTATATTTTCTTCCATCCCCATTAGTAATTTGCTACATTGCTTTGCTTAATATATCAAGCTATGAATGTTTTATTCATTACTTATGACAATTGAAAAGTTCAGTATTGTTTATACATTATTAAAAAAGGAAACCTTTTTGCTGTCTACTTTTACGTAGATGATTAGTCACTTGTGTGTTTCGTAGACAGTTACCAAAGGGATATTGATGCTACTTCACATAGGTTAGGGTGGGGTAAAGTGCTTGTAGGGGTAAAATGGGTCTAATCAAGATTCCCTCCAAGTTAGTTACATAAATGAAAAAAATTATGAATGATGATTAATAATTTATCATTAAATTATAAATCCACATGGTGTCTTGCTAGAAATAAATAAAAATAAACAAAATAGTTGCAATTAGTTATCTTACCCTACCCTACCCTTTTAAAAAAATGTGAATCATGTGCTCATAAAAGTTGTAAATGAACATATATATCTTGAGTATTCCAAGTACCTCATGTACACACGTAGACAATTTGTCAACCCCTGTAACTCATGCGTTATGTAGACAGTTATCAAAGAAAAGAATGTTATTTAGGAACTGGAAAGTGAAGCTGGGTGGTACATGGCAAATTCACTTTGAATAAGGTGGGCTGTCCAAACCTTTTTTCCAAAAAATTTACTAAGACAATAATAGATGAACAAACTATTAGCCAAAATGAAAATTGTTAATAGTTATTAATTGTTAATAATGATGTGGCTTTTTAATCTTAACTTTTTTAATGATTTTGATTCTCTTTTCATTTAACAGTTTATTAATGTTTAGAAATATTTAAAATTAAACTAACAATGACGTAATAAAATGGCAAAGTGTGGTCAGACAGCTGAAGAGTTCATTTACAATGTCTTTCCAGCTATGGTGGGAGCACTGGCAAGTGAAGATGCAGAAGCAATTTGCCAGAAAAATGACCTTTCTTTTGTGGAGTTGATCAGACCATTCTGTCAGTTGGATTCAGGAGGTAAATTTTTTCTGGACTGAATGTTTATTTCGTTCGCATATGCCTGAAATAAAAGAAAAAGTTACATTTCGTGAAGGGTGCACCCGATTTTTCTTAGTCTATCCGATAAACCGTTCGCTGCTTTTTTGCCCTCCTCTTGGTCTATAGGCTAACGTTCAAAGGTAAGTAATTTAGAAGCCTGGAAACTATAAACATTAAAATTATATTGATAAAAATAGTCACGCTGATTGGTTAATAGTGCGCGTAACAAAGCAACATGATTGGCTCTTTTTACATGTTATTGTGGTGATACTTTTGTTATGGTAGAAATAGCTACCGTGCATGCTCCGTATTTTACGATTTTGAGATTTGGTTTTGGACGTTAGCCTATAGACCAAGAGGAGGGAAAAAAGCCCGGAGCAGTATATCTGATAGACTAGATTTTTCTTTGATAAGACTTCAATTTTTATATGAGTGAATTGACAGGAAGGAATTGTATCTAAATTTCTTATATTATACATGGGTTTGAAACAAAAAAATAAAGTTACTAATATAGTTATATGTGACCTTCCAAGCGATTTAGAGTACATAACTTTTAAACGATAAAGTATCGGTTCATTTGACCATTCATTGACCGATGTAAATATAAATTTGACTGTTCAAAAAATACAATTAACAGATAAACAACCGTTCGCTTAATCAGAGTATTGAACGGTCAAAAATAGATACCCATAGACACTAGCCCTTTTTATCATTCATTTCTTTGATTTCGGCAGCCGAAACGGTCATATTTTATCCCGAGCCACTAGTAATGGTTGACCGATAAGTAAACGATAAATTTATTTGCTTGAACGTTCAATAGCTTAATTTGACCTGTATTTGACCGATAAAAAGATGACCGATAAAAAGATGACCGATACACAAAACGGTCAAAATCTATGTATTCCAGATCGCTTGGAAGGTCACATATATAAATTGGAAGTTGAGACGTGCTATTTAAAAGTTTTTCAAACGTTCATTGTGCAAAAATCATTAAAAATGCAAAGTTGAACATTGTCTCTTTTCTCTTCATTATTCTTTACTGAACGATTCAGACACTGAGAAGACTTCAACTATTTCCTTATTAACTGGTTTCATTCCCAAATTAAACACAGTTTCCCTCTAACATTAAGGAGATTTTACATTTATTATCCCAATTAATTGCCCAGGATAGCCTTTTTCGTTCTTTTTGAACTGTTGTAATTAATGATGGGGTAATCATCACTACTGAAAGCCTCTTTCTTTTGTCGAAATTAGGACCTGTGATTTTTAAGCTCAAAAGACTTTACCATTCATCCACTGATCCACATGCCTTTGTATATTTGTTTTTGCAGCACACATAAGAGATCCAGTCAGTCCAAGTATTGTGGTTCCTGTTAAAAATTGGAAGATACGAGTCATTGACATTCAGTCATCACGTCCTCCAAAACCACTAATCAGTGGTATCCTCAAGGAAGTTGTCAGCAAATCAGTTTCACAAGTTACCCTCAGCTCGTATCCATCAGTTGATAAGCAGCGTGGATGTATGATTAATTTCTTTTTTTAATTTTATAAATAAAAAATTTCTAACAATATCACATTTTTTAACATGAATGCACCATTTCTCAGCTTTTTATTTGGTGTGTGATATCAAATATTGCGGGCGGGGAAAGGGGGGGGGGGGGCGGCATGTAGAAAATAGTTGTCCTAAAAGTGGCTTTATGACCATGGAGAACTTCCATCAGTAGCCAAAATCCATTTGTTGGTTGTAGCTTTTTTTTCAAAAAGTATTTTGTCAAATTTTATTTCATTTTTAGTGTTGAGTAATTTTTTCAGGCTTGTTAGAAATGACGATGAAAATATTTCTATTTGATCTTCAGCACGAACACCTTGGTTTGAAGCGTACAGGGACTGCTTTTTTCAACTTATTCAACCAATGCAGCATGAATTTCTTCGTGACTTTCTTGCTTGTATCCTTGTGGTCTCCACCAAGCATCCAGACCCAATGCATGCATTCGCTGCGCTGAGCTCAAGACAAAGCAGTATACAAAACTCAGGTGAACGGGCAAAGGCTTCATATTATTGGTTTGATCAGACCACGCTGAAATATTATGTTCTTCTGCATGATGTTTCTGATGGCGATGAAACTAAGTAAGTTGATTGTGAAACATGTCAAACTTTTTTATACAGAATTATCTCATTGTAGTTAAGTGTTTCACTAAAATGTGGGAGTTTTTAGGTGAATAGGGAACCAATTGAACGATATGTCTTTTTTACTTAAAAGTACGATCTAAGGTCAAAGGCATCTTCATTAAAGATGCTTTGCTTGAGTTGATAATGACACCTGTTCAAGGAAGTGGCTTGTTTTCTTTTACTGGATATGAGTTTGAAAGGGTCATTTTATCTCAGTGTTCAGGACACATTAAAATGGGCTATGCAATCTAGTTTGAAATAATAGACCGTGAATGTGTCCTAGTGTTGTGAGTGTTTTCAAATGGTACATTGGTCGCATCTGTCCTAGGATACCCAGTCAATAAATGCTCTGGGTATGTGAAATAAGCAATGAATTTTACTATACAGTATCATTTCATACAAATAAATACGAATGAGCGAGAACCATATTACCATTTTGAATCAAAGTTGGTGCTTTTTCAGTTCTTTATTGAGGTAAATTTCTCAAGTTTTTAGTTCTTTCCATAGAAAAATTGAATCTCTCCACTTGTTTTTCAGGGCCGAGAAAGTTTTCCTTAGTATGAAGTCTGTTTACGGATCACACACATGCTTTTTGCTGCAAATCAATTCACGCAAGAAGATGTTTCCACAACAGACAAATGAGGAGAAAAACTCATTTTCTGATCCTTGGAGTGACTACATGTACCCTTTCAATGATGACGCTTTGGTGAGCTTTTTACATAAACAAGACACTCTTTGGCCAAATAAAATAAATGGGATATTTTGCTTTGAGATCAACTCAAGATTTTAGCAATATTGCACTGCAGACATGTATGCTTCTCCCGGGTGCATTGGTCATTGAGCCCCTAGGAGTTTTCAGTCTGATAAAATTTTGTGATGTGACAGATGCCTTCTATTACAGGTTTGATAAACTAAGAACTTTGTCATAGATGCTGAATGCTACTGAAACAAACCTGTAGCATTTCATCTGTTTTGTAGAAAATAGAGAGGGTTTTTAACTGTCTTGCTTGGCTGCCTAGATAGGTTTCACAATCTAATTAATGGTTTGTATCATACTTTATCATGCATGGGGTCTCATTGTAATTTTTTTTATATGATCTACCAAACAAAATGATTTTAAAATTACTTCATCTTTAGAACGTTGACGAGAATGAAGTCGAAAATGAATTCAAGCAGGTTCCATCAGTTGGAAGCAATCTTAAGGATATCGAGCGTAAGGAACAAGCTATTGTGAACGAACTTGAAAGTATCGAGAAGGAAATCGCAGAAAGACCAGAAGCTCCTCAGCGATCTCTGAGTTTTAATGATCCTCTAACAAGTATGCATTACGACACTCTTGATGATGACGATGGAATAGGACCCATCAGTACACCCCCGGCTGCGGAGAAGCCACACATTCCGGTTACACATAAGCTCTCAGAACGCTCACAGAAGATGGAAGAGTATAAGCGGAGTTTACGCCAGTTCACATACAATGTTGTCACTAGTGTCACTAAACGGCCACCGAACAGGAAAGAGCGTGGACAATGTATGACCCTGGTAGATATGGACAAAATCAAAGCATTTGTTTACGAATTTGCAGTGAGAGGGCTTTTACCACATATTGAGAAGTTGATGAGAAACCTCTCGGAGCAGGTAGATTTTTCCTTTTTTGGGTGTCCTTGTTTAAGGTAAGTAAGTAAGTAGGTCGAAGAGGCCTAGTGTCGGTATCGGCCGTACAACGAGGGAGTCTATCCTCTTTTCGATTGCGCTAAACCAGGGAGATATATTTCTGAGGCGGAGCGCCACACCTGCCATCAGCGCTAACTTACCGCACAGGATAGATTACCTTCACTGCGCTTCTCATGCGTTGATTGGACGAGAGTCGGGCTCGAACTTGGAACCTTTCGATTGCGAGGTGAACGCTCTACCGACTGAGCTATCCGATCCTTTCCTTATTTAAGAGGGGATTACTTGAGTCGAATATTATTAGAATTGGTGATTGAATATTCAGGAAACTTTGGTGGAGTAGTGTGTGTTATTTCAATAACCGTTTTTTCTTTTGAATTAACTTCCTTGTCCAGAGTCCTTCCTTCATGACAATAAGACATTTTATGTAAATGATTTGTTATGATGATTTTAGATAATGAACCGGAAAGGTATACACAAATCCTTATTCAACGCAACAAAGAAATGGTTTGGTGGTGGCAAGACACAAGGTGGAACTATCGGCTCCAATGTCACTTCAGCAAGGTGAATTCCTAAATTATGTCAACCATTTTTTTAACCCAGAATCGCATCGTTAGTTTTTCGAACTTCTATAAATGATGGTCCCGTCTTCCTCCTGCAACATCTACAGGAAACGATATCGGGTTAACAGTGGCTGATAATTTTCACTGTTGAAGTCATTCTCGGGAGAATATTGGAAACATAAAGCCTCGTTAAGGCTGTCTCATTGCTGTGCTCTCTGGTTATTTGCGATAAGTCTGGGTAATATTCAGTCAGAAAAGATCGTCGGTTTGCGTCGACCAAACGTCAACATTTATTTTGTTATTTCGTTGTGGTCATCCTAAGTAGATAAAACTGTCTAGACAATTTTTTGCTGACGAAAATGTAATCAGCTTCATTTACCTCCTTCATTTACCAGAAATTGGAGACTGCATGGTAAAGTGAATTGAGAGACAAGATGTAATTGTCAAAGATGGAGCTGGCATCTACCTTACCTCTTCCATATGGTAGCGAATTAATCAATGTTTAATTCTTTTTATTCAGTTATCAACGTGATGCTGCCGAACTCCATAACCGAAAGCTAGGCGACTTGGCATTTCTAGTACAACATTATGACTTAGCGTACAACTCGTATCACTCAGCAAAAAGAGAATTCAATAACGATCACGCTTGGCTATATTTTGCTGGCTCACTGGTTTGTCATTTTAATGTTTTTTCTTATTAGTCGACTATTGGAATATGCATTTTCTTCATTCAGACCCGCAATAGTCATGTTTCACCGTGTGATAGGATTCAGTCTAGTGACCCTCCTTGGGCAGGTGCGATTCATATATTTTTGGGCGTAAATCTAGGAAGGACGGGTCGTTTAACTACATTATTCATTTGAGACAGATTTAGTTTACGGCGTAAGATGGCCTTGCCATGGTTGAGGTCGACAAGTGAAGAAATTTTTTCAATTTTTAACACTTCCAATTAGCAAAAACATGTACAAAAACACAAAATTTCATTGCAAAAAAGGGCACATTAAAACACGGGGTGGTGTAACGCCCTAACGCACCCCCCTTAGTTACGCCACTGCCCTCATAGCCATTATGGCGGAAGTAAGCGGGTTTCATGTTTATCTTTTAGCAAGGCTAATAAATAGTATTGAAAAAGCGAAGTTGAAAAAATCAAGAAAATCCAACTTTTCCTATTAAAAGTAAATAGATCATATCTCTGAATAGATAAATTATTACGAAGGTTGTTTGTTTGGTTAGTTTTTTTGGTGAGAGATTTTTTGACACGTGGAAAATATAAATGCACTTTTTTTTGTTAAGATAATAAACACAAATGAGAAATGGTGTAGGGAAAAAGTTTGCCTTTTAACGTTTTATGCTTCACGTTAATATATGCTTCTGGCGATAAAAAATTGCTCCACAACTGCTTTAAAAAACAGGAACCCGATCACTTTTCGTTAGTATTTGAGATAATTGACTTTTTTTCATAGTAAAACTAATAACATTCAGTTAGCTTTATCATATATATTCAAAAATGATTAAAAACACTCAAACCAAAAAAGAGTTGTTAAACTGTGATTTGTTGTTGAGAACCACAAGTAATAATTTATACTATGACACACGGAGTGAGGTCGGTACTTTCGTGTGTAAGACTCCTAGAATTCCAAGCAAAATGTCAAATTATTATAGACTCTTGAATTTCGGCCCTTTGCTTGAAAGCTGTAACTTGCATCGGGAGCATTCTAGCTTAAGCTACATGCTAGTTGTTACCTAAATACTGCAAGACTCTTATAATTCTTCAGACTTTTTGTAAAGATTATTTTCTTTGATATAAGTTTTTTCATCTCCCTTTAAAATTAATTTCGGCTTCCGCTCGATGTTACTCTGTCTATAAAAATAGCTCTTTATATTTCGGATGCGGTCGACTTGCGGCCGCTTGCGGCTGCATTATTCTCTTCTGTAACATTGCTTTAACTGAAGTTTACCTGCAAGAATGCTCTCACTTGCATAGTTCTCTGCACTCTGTCTAGTTCGAGTACCTCTATTATGCACTATGAGGTCATTTTTACTTAATGAATTAAAATAACTCTTAAGATGTTTTTGTTGAATTTCTCATACTGTGTTTTGAATTTAACTGTCTGCTTTATGTCTTAGGAAATGGCAGCCATTTCAGCTTTTCTTACTCCAAACAACAAGAGCTATCCAGCTCATTATTTTGAAGCCTGTATCTCTACATACCTGAATACGTGTCGGTAAGTAAAGCCCAGCTGCAGAACAAGTTTTAAGCTGATTGGATTTGTCGCTTATAAAAGACAATAGAATGTCCTAGGAACTAATCTTACGATGTCTTGTTAAAGTTTAAAAGTTTAGTCTTGTAGACCTGTTTTTTGCTTTTTGCTGTACACTTGGTCTACCAGAAAGAGTTTGGAACTGAGTTTGTTGAAGGTGAGTGATGATGCACATGCGAATCAACATAGGTAATACTATCGTCGTAGAATGGTCTGGTGTGGGTTAATTCGATCATCCCCCATCATCGTTCAACACGTTGTGTTGAGCATAGAATTTCGAACTATAAATGATATAACATCAGCTTCTTCCTTACTAACACTTTTTATTTGATTTCCTGTAGGTTACCAGAATATGCGGCAAGAGCATGCCTACTAAGTACAGAGACATTCAAGTCAAGAAATCGAAATATCGATGCTGCAATGGAATTCATTAAACTTACGAACGAGGTAAACGTTATACTACAGCTTTTTCCGTAAGTAAAACTTTAACGAGTTTTGTCCCATGGTTTTTCAAAGATTCAGCTAGTTTGTTCGGCGATTTCGGAAACATTTTGCGATTTAGTCTTGTAATTTTAGGAAATGTCAACAATTTTGTGCGGTGATTTTTTGAAAATTCAGTAATTTTCCCTTGTTTATTTACAAAATTATTGAAGTTATTTTTTATCAATGTGAACCATATGTGTCAAAAAAGGGAAAAATCTCATGTCGCGAAACAAAGAAGGGTTTTATTTCGTGGCGTTTAATGGAAAATAATGAAACGAATAAATTACAATGTTGTATATCCAAGAGATTTCTATTTTATGCAACTTTGTTTATTCATAGGAATCCGATTTGCGGAGTGCTCTGTTACTCGAGCAAGCTGCCCATTGTTATTTGAATTTTACACCTTCCATGGTTCGAAAGTACGCTTTCCATATGATTTTAGCAGGACATAGATTTAGCAAATCGGGCCAGGTATGTACTTTTTTTTTAGCTTGGTCCATAGTACAAAACAATTGTTCTCAAAAGAAGTGAAAACCTATCCACTCTAAAAGTTTCTCTTCAGAATATTGGCTTTGTTGACTGTGTCGAAAATGATACAGATGACGTTCAAATTGCAACGTAATTTTCATTTTGGGATTTCACTAAAAACATATGTTTATGTTACGTGCAATTAGAGGCTTTTTACATGAGAATTTCATTTTGGGCGAAACGAAATTTTTTAACAATGCCATTAATTGTAACCACTTAAGGGGTTTCCTTTGACACCGAAATTAAATTTCATTTCTGTCATAGTTTCGAGTCGTGACTTTTAAAATAAAAGAAAACGGCCTCTTATTCTTTTTCAAAAAAACATGTAATTTTCATTTTCAGAGAAAACATACGTTAAGATGTTACGTCAACGCTCTACAAGTTTATCAAGAGAAAGGATGGCATTTAGCAGAGGTAAGTCTAAAATCGAAATTTGAATCAAGTGCGTGCCTCGCCTTCTATGATTTCACCCTCAACGTTCCTTCCCATTAAACTTCACTTGTAGTTTCAATGTTACGTTTGTTGGTAACGGCTAATCGTAGCCAAAGAACAATAAAGTGTATTTGTAAATCACCATAGATTATACACACTAAAACCCCTTTAGTTTTTTGTTCTACCGAGATATTGCCTTTGATAAGACCACCCGAAATGAAAACATGTGTTACTCTAATTGTGACGGTCTATGGGAAAAGGGGACATAAAGCCAACCATAATTTACTTGTTTCTCTCTCAAAATCATGAAAAAACGTCTGCGGAGGAGTGCATTTCTAATTAAGAGACACTCAAATTGCGTCTCACTAAAATAGAAATGACCTCCTCCGCAGACGTTTTTAGTAATTTTACCAGCGGGTGGAGTATGATCGCGGTAAAACGACCAAGCCCCCTTTTCCCATAGACCGTCACGATGTTACTCTACACATTCTTCTTTTATTGAGAAGCAAGCTAAAACCTAGGTATATTCAAGAACGAAGCTATTTTGATATTGAATATAGACTTTCAGCCCTCTGAACTTACGACGGCATTCAGCTTTTGCCGTCATAAATTGCAATTGCGGCGGCAAATTTTTGATACACACTTTTTATATTTTCAGGACCATGTGAATTTCGTAATCGGAAGACAGTCATTCAACCTGGGTAACTTAGCGGACGCTCAAGTTGCACTGAAATGTCTTTTGTTGTATGAAAGTCAACAAAATCCGTCCCAGCAAGCTTCACATTTGAGGGAATTTCTCGCCGTTTTCAAGGTAGTATTGATGTTGTGTTAATTATCCGTATCATTACCATTATCATGGAACCAAGTCCGTATTACATATATATTGTAATGAATCGACAGATCCTGCACTAATGTGTCTTTCCAATTTCCGCAAAGGTAACAGATCGAGTGGGGATTGAACCCACGACATAATTGCTCTACCGACTGCGCTATC
>JAUBWS010069521.1:0-28076 GCA_032270445.1 Darlingtonia californica
GATGGTTGAAACAAATAGAAATGATGGGTTTTGGATGGAGATAAGCCGTCTGGACGGCTGAAACAAATAGGCCCATAGCTTTTAAAAATAGTACCTATTTTTCAAAAATTGAAATTTGTGATGACTATTGTTTATTTAGCATGATTTTTTTAGTTGCTTTATTGAGGGCTACCTCCATTCCAAATTTCAAGTTTCTAGCATAAGCCAATCAAAGTTATGCAGCAGGCAAAAAAAACCTCTGGGTTACAAAAACCTTGAAAAGTCTGGGTAAAATAGGGTT
Source organism: Darlingtonia californica (assembly GCA_032270445.1). Classification (NCBI taxonomy): domain Eukaryota; kingdom Viridiplantae; phylum Streptophyta; class Magnoliopsida; order Ericales; family Sarraceniaceae; genus Darlingtonia; species Darlingtonia californica. The sequence goes on from JAUBWS010069521.1 coordinate 281, forward strand.
AAGAACTTTGTTTGAGGTAACAATGTACTGTTTTATATTCTTCTAGGAGATTTTAGTTGAAAGTGCTTCCATTTATTACCCGTAGTCATTCAAACCCGTACAGACATAAAAGGATTAAAATATATGGGTGTCATTTTGTACTTCAGATTATAGTTTGACATCAGATGTCAGCCCCGAAAGATGAAATAGTTCATCATTAGTACAAAAATTGACAGACAGACAATAACTATTTATGCGAAATATGAAATTGTGCACCTATCAATATTTTTAATTTGATACATTTGAAGTGCATACTGGAGATCATTTGACTATGGACTAATACAGAACCAATTTTTGCAGAACCAATTTTCCCAGCTTTGACCCTACAGCAAAAATGATATCAAAACAGTCAGTAATGAACAAGATTTTAAATTGAATGAAAATGTTTGCACCTTTTTAGGGGGGACCATTCAAAAAGCATAACATTCAAATTTTTTAATTTATAACCCAGCCTTCCTGCTGTTTGCTTACTTGACTAGACTTATTTTTGAGCAAAAAATTGCTTAAGAAAGAGAAAAATGACACAAAAAGTTGGCTTTGAAAAATTCTTTACCTTTTCAAATTCATCATAGTTCATCAACATCAATTTTCTTGTGCTCAAAACTTTTAAAATTTGCGACATCAAATCTTTAGAAATTGCTTCAATCAAACGAAGACATCTTTGAATAGGATATTGAGACAACTTAATTTTTTTCAAGTGTGCAAATATCACTGCCAATGCATCTCGGATTCTATCAAGCTCAGTGGCTGACAATAGTTGCTCAAGTGGAAAATCTTTCATCAGTGGATTATAATTTGCAACAGTTTGAAGTCCTTGTTTCAAACCTATAAGAAGAGATTGAAGTTAGTTAACACTTCAAGACATTCCACTATAAAAGGACCAAATAATTAGTAAAAATCAACAAACCTGTGTCGTTTGTGAAGCTTACAATGGCATGAAAACGTTTTGAATGTTTCAAAATATCCAAAGTGAGTTTAACCTCTGGACTTTGTTGCTTTTCTTCAATTCTATGCAATGCTTTCTCTAAATTCAACCAGAAGCTAATTTCTTGCAGTGCATTTCCAGAAGCAGGGTCTCTTTCAAGTTTTGTCACCTGGAGAAAAGAGATATGGTTGTATAAACTTGCTTATATCACCTGTACCTTATATCACGGAAAAGCTCAGATTAGCGTATACATGTAAAATAATCATAATGTAAATGAATACATCATACATAGCAATCATCAACGCTTTCCTTTTCAACAATTCTCAGAAATAGCAATATCTTACCTTCTGAATTTCTCTGATCCATCTATTTACACCATTTTGTAGGGCATTCAACAAAGTACTGTCTTCCAATTTTTCAGCAAAATCATCAGCAGTTACCTTACGCTTTTCCATTTCTGCTCTCTTAATAAGCCCTTGCACATATGGGTGGATTGCAAGAGTGATTTCAGGAATGTCTATGTTTTGTTGTAAATGGAGGAGACTCATTTCTAATTCAGCAATTTTTTTCTCCACTGATGGGACCATTTTATCTCCTTCTCTGTCAGATTTTCCAGACTTTTTTACATAAGATTTGAAAAAAGGAGAAACAGCATTACTGACATAAGAGTGCAAGGTATCAAATGGAGATGCATTTTCTAAATTTATCATGCGAATCTGTTTGTTGATTTTCTTATCTGCCTCAATGACAGCACCTTTCTTAATAAAGGCAATGGTTGTCTCTTTCTGTGATACAAACTGAACATTTGGTTGAATGCCGTATTCAACAGTCTGTGTTACATTTTCACTATCTTCCAAACCAAGAGAACTTTGATAAACCAAAATTGACTTGAGTTGAGGATCTGTTATTAACTTATTGATGCAATCACTTCCATTTTTGAATGCCTGAAATTGATTAATGAAAAATGACATTATGTGAAGAATTAAGTGATTTTTTGTGAAAATAAATGTTGCTCTTTTGGTTTTCCCAAATGGTTACACTGAATTTCTTGACATTTTTCATGGATTACTTAATTTTTAAAACGGTTTTCACCATCAGTCATGTTTTACTAAGTAGAACTAAACATTATTTGACACAATTCCTTAAAGCCATATCAATATTTCTTGCTTCATAATTATTTTGTAACTGAAAAGCTACATCATCAAACAAAGTGACTTGCTGCAATAATTTGGGGCTTATAAGCGCAAGCTGCAAATTTCTCTGGCACTTTTTACCTTGAAAGTATATGATCTACAGACTAGATAAAAATATATATATGAAGATGAAGGAAACCGAATTGAAGTAATTTGAAGGAAAGGAACCTCTAGAAGTTGAGCCACGTTGGAATTATATAGCTCTATTAACCTTTATCACAAGTTATAATGGAAATGTTTAATACTCAATACACGTTATCAAAAAGTCTTGTTTTAGATACACACACACGCTCTCTCCTCTGTTATTTTGACGTATCGTTAGCGGAGGTAAAATGAGTGTTTTTATTATTATGTTTTTACTTTGACTTTATTAGAGATGAAAACACATTTTTCGATTCTTTTCGAATTCTTTCATATCTATTTTTTCATACTTTTAGGAAATGTTCATGATATCAAGATACAACTTATGTCTAAATTTCATTACAAACAAATTAAGGCAACAAAAGTTATGATGAAAAAACTGATTCTCTCCTTAAGAAGTCTTATTAAAACTGAAAGTTACCTTTGCCAATATTGCTAGCACAGCGAAGGAGAACAGTTAATTATTACTTATCTAAATTGTGTATTTCTGAGCATGGCCAAACACATGAACCAGAACAGGCAATATACATTGGTCACAATCTACCTCAGAACAAAATTTAGTGCATCAGGTTACTCAGCCCCGAAAGATGATTAGTTCATCATTGGCAGACCATTATATTATTGCTACATGTTTACAGTTTAATAAGAAAAGGTTCTTATTTACACACTCCTTAACTTTGATTATTGCACCTAACCTTGCTTATTTTACCTGTTTTATGACTGTTATTTAACTTTAATATTTAAGTTCAGGTTCACATATTTTTTGACCTACAGAAAAAAATTACAGTTAAATTCTGGAAAAACCTGTGATATCTAACAAGGGGTACTTTAATTTAAATTTGATGAAAGAAGAAATTGCCAAGATTCAATTAATTTGGAATTTCGTACTTCAGTGGACTGAAGATTTCTGGAAATTTACAAACTACATACCTTATCCAATGCAGGACATGGCTCTTCTTCTTCAAAAACACACAGCGACACCTTTTTTAGGTATCTAATAACATCATCTTTTTTGGCAGAAGCAACTGGCTCCACAACTGGAGGACCACCTAGATCAGGATCCTCCATACTCTAAAAAAACAGATACCTGGTCAAGTATAAAAGCTAACAAGAATTAAACCTCTTATAGACCCTTGAGGAGTCAACTTAGTCATCTTTGTTTAAGGGCGCAAGTTGGACAAGATTTTGCCAAACTAGATAGAAGCATCCAACAAGCCCAAGATTTATGTTTTTATTCAGGAATGTCTCTTTGACAACTAGCCAAAGTCAAATGGTCTCAGAACACCACAAAAAATCCAGGAAATATTTTTCTACAACAAGTAAAAATAAGCCTAAATTTTCGACCGAACACTTTTCCAGCAATGTAGATGTCAGAATATTCTCCAAACACATGTAAATTTCTAGAAAAAACATGCCTTCTTAACAGATATTTTTAGATGAAAATGCCTCATCTGCTGCTTTGTACTTAGAGGGTGTGGTACTTTAGTAACACAACTATGATTCCCTCTCAGGAAAAGCCATCAGCAGCGTTGCAATAAATGCAAGTATGGTCTGTCTCTGTAGAGCAGCCAATTCTTCAGACTATGGCTTAATGGTATGAAATTCATCACATATAGACATGGAATTCGGTTTAAGGAGACCAAGGATATTTCAAGAGATTGGGGTAAAAGGAGGCTTACAGAAAGAACTGTTCAAATGTATAGCCTTCCAAAATGTTTTGTTGTTCTCCTTCCTTTGTTCCAGCATCATCTGATGTTTTAGCTACAACTTCACAAGTGCTATCCAATCGACCTTGCTATTATGAGGAAACATTTAAAGGCAAATTTGCAAAATGACAAAGATAGCCGACCTACCTCGGAAACACAATTTCAACCAAGAGAAGGTCGATTAACATGAGGCTTGTTTTAGCAGCATTTAACAAACGTCTCTACCAGACTCTTTTATTTCTTATTAAGGACCTGAGTACGAGTTAGAAAGCCCTCCATTTGTGTGAGTTTTTGAGAACAATTCGATATCCGAAAAAATAAGAGTAAAAGTTTTATAATTTTTACTCAAAATTAATTTATATACTAGTCTAAATCAAAATTCTTTAAACCCAATTAAAAACTATAATTGAATACTTTGTTATTGAACTACTAATTAATTGAAACATTTAAGGTTGAGAACAAAATAAGTATGCTTTTGCAGTTGGCTTTCAAGCTAAAGATCATGCAACTTTGTTTACTGGGATTACTTGCTAACTTGACCTTGAGATACGAAAATTTGAAATTCGAAACCTTTCAGAAAGGTAAACAAACCGCACAAATAAACACATGAGCTGAAATCTGGTACGACAGCAGCCATATGTACTATCCCTTTATTTATTGTCTTTTGTTGTTGTCTGAATATGTCATTGATACAAACAATTGTCAAGTCAGAGAAATGGTGAGTCGCTTTGCTATTGTCGAATGCTTCTCGATTTTTAGTAATGCACGGAAATCAAAATGGATTCTGATCTAGGTATGATTACAATAAAAAAGACGCCCCTAGACCAGAGGAACTTTGGGCTGGGAAAAAATGAACATGATAAATTTTCATCACTACCAGACATTCAAATTCAAGTTGAGACAGTAGATAGTGATCCTAGCAACATAACACTTACTCAGGATGCAGTTAATGCTGTTTCTCCTAATGATGAAGTTGATGCTTTCAATTTCACATATTATGGACATACTACAATTGACAAGCGGACCATACCAAGTGTTTTTCCTTGGATTGCAAAACGAATTTTGAAGCATTCACACAACCCTAAAGATGTTTATGCCAATATTTCACAATCAAAGTTATGGTTGACAGAAAGAAACAAAAAAGAAGTTCACCTGCAAGACCATCCATTTGATTCAATTTATCGACTTTCCAGAATGAATAAAAATCATATGGATGACTATTTAGCCTACATCATTTGTTCAAAATCATCAGGTTCTAATGCTGTATTCCATCTCATGAAATGTAATGATCAAAGTGAGGTATGAATTTATCCTTTTTCCCAGATCAGGCATATAGGGACAGCGCATGTATTGATTTTTTCTTTTTGTTAATTTTGAATATTATCTCCAAAGAATTGGTTTTACTTTATTTTCCGATAAAAATAAAATAATAGCGTACTATTATGCCTAAAATAAAACATAAAGAAAGTTTTTTCTTCCAATCATTGATATTAATCAGTGCTTTTGAATTTGCCTTTTGAGCTTTGCATTGCAATGTAACCTATTACTTGAGGTTGCACTTGCGTTTTTTGTTTAAAAACAGTTTTAAGAATAAAATAGCCCAAACTATCAATGGATCAGTCATTGATCACATGCTCTTTATGAAGTTCAATTAACATATTAACTCGAATTTTTACATCAACTTTCATTTTAACTCTACTCCAAGTCCTGCAATTTAGAGTGTCTGTCGGATCAGGGAAATTTCCTGAAAATTCAAGGAAACATCAGGGGAAAAGCTTGTGTATATGCCAATTTAGATAATATGTATTTTAAACTGATTGAGGAGATGCTATTTCAAAAATGTTCTTCCCTAAGACCCAACCATACTGGATCTTCCTACTCATTGAATATGGCGTTTAAATGAAAATATTTCATATTTGCACAGTTAAATTCATTATGAGAGCAAAAGTTGATATTTTCAGTACTGTTATTACTTTAGCTTTAGCTTTATTATCCCAGACATACAGATAGTATTAAGAGTGATAAACTCTTTTGCCTCAGTTGGATGATGGCAAGTAATAGAAAATGAATGATAACTACAAACAAACACAGAAAATAATAGAACTGAGGAACAACGAAAAGTGAAATGAATCTGCAGAAGATGTAGGAGGATGGATAGAAATTGGTTCAAACCCAACTTTTTTGTCATCAAACAAATCTCACATTGGATGCCACTCCAATGCTACCTAACATTCAAAGTGGGTGACTACGCTATTATCAGTCAAAACTCATCATATACACTGTATAAAGAAGATATAGAGAAAAGGTAAAAGAATGACTCTACACAGACAGTAGAACTATTTTAGAACTATTTAAAGGAAAGAGATAAACAGAAGAAGAACAAGGAAGAAAAAGAATATATTCTGAACAACATAGAGGAAATCATAATTTTGTTGAACTTGTGAATTGAGATGAAATTTTTGTGTAGAAATTTCACACCATTATGTCATTGTCATTTTTTTGCTTAAATTACAATACTAGAACTCTTCACTTGGGTTATCATTTTTTTGCTTAAAAGTCAGGGAAAATTATGCCTTCTTCATTCATTCATCATGCTCGTACAAAATATATTACATGGTTTGAATTAACTTTTCAAAGTTATCATGATCAAAACATCTATGTATTCCTTACAGATCCAGAACGCCAGAAAATGCCTTTCCATATGATAATAATCATGATGCGTTAATTTTATTCAAAAAATCAACCCGTGGTGTCATCCCATGTAAGTGCAAGTCAGCTTGTTGATGCTATGTGTCATAAACTGCTTTGGACTGCTATTTGAACCAATAAAATCTGACTGTTTTGATGTATTGTTTTCAAGGCTCAGGAATAGATAGACCAACATCATGCTGAAAGAGTCAAATGAAATGAGGCCCTATTAAAGGGAATAGAGGTATATTTATTCCCAAGGATAGACCTGGATAACAGTCACTTATATTTTCCAAGAGAACAATACATTCAATTTTTATCTTTAGTAATTTGAAAATGTAGGCAGAAAAAAGATTACTCCCTTCCACCTTGCAATGCAATTATCGGTTTCTTTGACATCACTCTTTTCATGAAAATAGCAACCAGCCACATGAGGATAATAAACCAATAAATGGAAATGTAGAAGACTACACTCTTGGGTTATAAAGCTACTTTATTATGGTGGCCAAGGACTCTTGAAATCTTTGAAAACCTTGAAAATCTCTTGAATTTTTTGCACCCTTGAAAAAAACCTTGAAACCTTTGAAAATCCAAGAGATTTTTTGTGACCCTGGAAACTCTTTATATTTGCAACTCTTGAAACCCTTAAAAACTGCATTGCCGGATCAAAAAACAGTGCATTTTTGGCAATCTAGGAGCTTTAAAATTCAAACTTTTTGTGCCCTCTAATCAGCAATGCAACTTTGTCTATTTTTGCTGTAAATATGAAATTTGTTTGCCTGTTTGTTTTAAATTTGCTTCTCAAAGGCAACAAATCGAACAATCGAAAAGCCTTGAAACCCTGGAATTTCAACCAGTGTTCACCCTGGAATTTCTTGAAACCCTTGAAAATATAAATTAATTTGTGCTGGTCACAGTCACCCTGCTCTATACAGCAAGTTTCGATTTTTTAGCTAACTTGTGCAACAATTTATTTATATAACAAAATTTAAGTTTGGGCCATTGCAAATTTATTGGTACTGTCACAATGGGGTGAACTGTTTAAAATTGGATGCTACAACCTGGCTTTTTCATCATCTAACTGATTTTGTTCTATGAAATTTAGTTAAAATGCAACCAAGAGGTTTTTATTTTTATTATTATTGTTATCATAATCATAAATTTGCTGTCCGCCAAATTTAAAAGAAAATACAATATTTTGTTCAAAAAGAACTTCTTCTAATTGTTGAGAGAATGAAGAATAGACTTATTTATTTTTAGAACATTAAATCTCAATGCAAGCTGTTAAAAAACTTTGTCTTATTGTGTTATTTGCCAAAATAAATCCCCTCAAAATTTAGCAATATTCGATATTAGCCACATTAAATCCTTGCCAAATTTGATACTACCTAACTAAATACTCCATTTTGGCCATTTGCCAAATTAAATCCCCGCCAAAATTTGTTTCATTAAGGAGAATAATTAGTTTCAGCGAGTTCAGCAATATGACATTTTTATAAGTAAGATACTTATGTTTTCTACTTACGAAAAAACCCAAAAAAACTTTTTGTGCTCTTTTGGGCTATACCATGGGCTTCTTCTTTTCTGATGTTTGCTTGCAAATCAAGTTATATGAAAACAAAGAAATTCAGCAAAAAAAGTTATTCTGCATTGGCAAAAGGGGGTCTTGCTCTTTCTTTTATTTCTCTTCAGGGGAAGGACAGGTATAAGGTTTTTTCAAGAAACTGTGACCATTTTCTAGAGGTAGTTCAATTATCCTTTAATACCTTCGCAGACCCTGGGCAAATATAACTTTTCAATTGTTTCAAAAGTAACAGGATATATAAACGGTGATACTATTTAAATTTCAAATTATTTTCAATTTATTATTTGATTTTCAGATACAGTATACTATCTGATGAGTGAATTAAGATCATAAACTACCAATTGTTGAAAATAAACTCCATGTAGATACTGATTGACATGTGCAGTACCATTAAATTCCAATACCAATTGTTTCCAGATGTACTGGATAGCTCAGTGTTGGAGCAGTTGCACTAGTAAAGTCAGGATTTTGAGTTTCATTTAGTCTTTTAGTTTTATACTTGTTTGATCAAGCATTTCAGGTGATGAAGAGTTGGGTATTCTTACTGAACAGCGCTAGTGATGATAATATGGTTGGAATTGGTTGGAATTTTGTTATATAATTAATAGATTTGGAAGTTGTTTGATTTTCTTCAGTAGTCAAAAAACATCTAGAAGTTTAGCAAATTAAAATAATGTATTTAAATCAAAATAAATCATGGCCATATCTTATCAAATTAAAGTTTCATTAATAATACACTAATGCCACAAGTTTTAATTATTGTTAACTTACAGTATAGTTAGTATTAATACTGATTGTATTTTTAGTTAATTTCTTTTCTCTTAATTTCAAAATAATTTGTTTTCTCTCAAGTTCTACATGTTATTCTTAAGCTTGAATCTTTTGGCAACATACACGAAAATTTTAACCTACTGATTTATACTATAGGCTTTCAAGTATCTATGAAATATTTTGATATTGTCAGCTCACTTAAAATGAAGGGTTATGGTACCAACCAAAAAGTAACATCGTCTATCAGAAATTTAGTTACTATATACTACCTTTCTGGGCCCTTTTGTGTCATTGATACACACAAAATTTCTCGTGCTGACTAATTTTTTATGGTTTACAAAAAATGGTCAAACTTGCAGCAGTCTAATGACTTAACTTAAGCGCTATTTATATTGTACGTTCGCAAATTAAATCTACACGAAGATTTATACACTTAAGAGATGTATGTTTAGTTTTTTTTCTTTGTTTTTTGAGGGGGGATGGTTTATCTTTCGCCCTTACCTTCTCCTTTATAAGGTAAAAATTAAGCTGTGTTTGCAAATAAACTGCAAAAGCAAACTTTACATAGCAATTCAAATAAAAATCTGGCAAAGCACATCCTGATATCAAATTTGCAATAAATATATGTATTGCAATATTTCCCTTTTTTAGAAATACGAGTTCCTCAACACCTTGAAAACAAGAGTTTTAGGATTTCAAAAACTGACTCCTCAGTCCAAAAATAAACTTAAAGCAACAATCAGTCCTCCTCGACCTACTCATAAGAGAGGTGCTTCATCTGGAGCCATTCTGGTGTCACCTGTGAAGAAGGAATCAGTTTTCCAAGATTCTGTCTATTATGTTGGCAAAGTTAATTTATCTCAACCGCAAGCTCCGTCACATTTCATTGATAGAGTTTTAGTTCATTTGAAAAAAACTGGCTCGCAAAACAATGAAGATTTGCAGCGACCTAGCAAAACCAGTCTGGCCAAAAAACGATTCAGCTTGGATGGAAGAATGCAACCTTCCCCAGGTAAATCTTGTTACAATTTTTTGCAATTTTTTCGGATTTCATGCCTCTTTACCTCGTCCTTTTCCTATCTGTGTTATCTCTAAATTCACACTTTTTATTTTCTGAAAGGTCCTCTTGCAAAAAAAATTCTCTCGCAAAGAAATAAAATTTACCGAACTACTTTATATTTCAAGTATGTATTTCTCGGTTAACTTTTAAGACATTATAAATAGAAATATGTTTACGTTGAAAAAGAAATATGGACGTTTTATGAAGAGTTTTTTATGGAAATTGCCTTCATGAAACGAGAAAACGAGAAATATTTTTCCTACATTCCTTGCTTTCCATTATCTTCAAATAAATTTGTTGTCTCTTAATTTTTTTTGCATACAATTTATTTTGGTATTTAATTTTGAACATGAATTTTATATCAATCCCATTGCAGTGATTAAGCCTGTTCCGAAACCAGTAGTCAAAAGGCCTTTGACGAGAAAAAGATCTGCAAGCGTTGACAGTGACAAATACAATCCACATCAAGTGAACTTAAAGAATCCACCAAAAATTGACATATCAACATTGAAGAATGATGCGGTTGATGATGACGAATACGATGGACCACCAGTTTCTCTTGTCAATATCAACGAAGAAGTAAAGTCCAGATTGATATCATTACAATTCTCAAAAGAATATCTTTCCTTGTATAGTATCGACACAAAGAATCTACTGTTTCAAAAGAAAATTCAAAGCATCTCATACGGCACCAAAGTAGGTACTCTTTCCCAGTTTTTTTATTGAAAAGATCTTATAAGAATGAACTAAGGTACATGTTTTATATTTGCAGGGTGATTTATACGTAGATCATTTTGGATTCATTTGCAGTGAAGGTGGTGTTTACGTGTGCTATATCTTTCAAGGAGAATCAGAACAAAAGGTTTGTATATTCATATATAACAAACAATTCGAATGAAAATTTATATTTATTTCATTTATAAATACCAATTTGTCATTAATTCAGGGTTGAAAGCAAAATATGACTAGCTAACTGAATCTGCGAAAGTTGTTTGAGAAATTGAGAAATTTTATAGAAGCTCTTCTCCAGATTTGGAGCATTTATTCTTTAAATTTCAAAACAAACTGGTACATTTCAGGGTAAAAATAATATGCTAAACTTTATTGTTTATGACCTTCATTAGCGAAAGCTAAAAAGGTGTCTACACTAACATTGATTCGCGAGTTTCATAAAAATTGGAAAACTGAATTGTGCTTTGCCAGCCATTAAATTGAACCTTTTAATTACCGAGTTTTCCAAAATTTGGTTCCATTAGCGTTTCTGAAATCTCAATATACCTTGGTTTACTAATATAATTTCAGTTTATGACAGGTGGTATTGAAGTTTGTGGAGAATTATTTCAAATATCATTTGTTTTTAAACAACAATTAAAATTCCCGAGATATTGAAAGCCAGTGTTTAATGCACTGTTTTTTTAAAATAGGTTGATGAAATCATGGCAGCCATGAAAACAGCTTTTGTTGAAGCCTTCCAAGCATCTGCCGACTCTACACTATGCGATTCTTGTCCAATTCAATACCTCCATAAACTTTGTAACAATTTAGAAGGTGAGATACTTGAGAGTTCTTTTCATTGAATTAAAAGCCGTGTTTATGCTATGTGTTTCCATAATTTAGTTCTGTTTATTGAGCAAGGATTACTCTTTAGTGGATGGATTATGGAAGGTATTTACCCTGGTGGGGTCTAGCATCAAATAATGATATTCAATTAATAATTTTTAGCACTTGAGACTTTGGTTATTTAAGCGTCCGGATTGAATTTGAAAACTCTTTGGAAAAACTGACAAATCGAATGAATTCGAGGGGTTTAGAGGGTGTGTTCTAAAAAGAAAAACCACTTTGATTTTAAGCTGAATGTTTAGAATTGAAACATTAATTGTCACGCCAGATAGATTTGACTAGCGCTTCATCTTCATTCAAATATCTGGGTTTTTTATTTCAGGTGCGGAGACAATTGGAGAAAAAGATAAAATGGTCCATGAAACTATCAAAGTGCTGTCAGATTATGAACAACTCCATGTATTAAATGAAGTTAATGTATGATTCAAATCTTAGTTTTCTACTTTTATAGCAGTTAATTTCAGATTTTTTTTAGTTTTTAAGCTTTTTTCAGGAAGATCCGGAATCAGACAATGAAAGAATTGACATTACCGTTAATGTCTTACGGGAATTATTTGATTCTAAACAGAGGTCCCACAGGCATATTCATAAACAGGTGTGTGTTTATTCTGTGTTTCTTATTGCTTTCCCTGGTCGGTGTTTTTTCGATCAATTGTTAGTTCAAAGATATTTTTTATCTTCCATCTAGAAACAAAACTCGAATAATTATCGTTAAAAACAAGGCAGATTTTTCTTCTTTCTTATCTTCAAAATGATATACCTATGCAAACTTAAATCCTTTATAAACGACCATACCTTGTCTACTGTTATTGACAACAAAAATATAACAGTTACCAGAACAATCTCGGTATGGCTGTAACTTACATGAACTCATATTTATCCAGGATAGATCTGCTCTTCAGAATTTGATGCTATTGACAAACGGCTAGTTCCGTAGTGAAAAAACGTACGGTCCTAGTGAGACTCAAACCCACGACCTAGCATTTCTAAGGCTATTACTCCAGGGTATCCACGCGTCCTGAAAATCCTGGAAATGTCCTGGAATTTGTCCTGGAAATCACTATTTGTCCTTGAAATCTCCAGAAATGTCCTTGAATTTTATTCTGGCATCTTCAGTTAACCTCTTGTCTGTTTTAATCCTGTAATTTTCTGCTGTTGAATATACGCGTTAATGCGTTTTTAGGCAATCTAGAGCTGTGAATTTTCAAAATCGCCCCTCTGAGGCCCTCGCGGTGCCACTACAATTTAGCCCCCCAAAACCAAAATGCTTCCTACGGCACTGCCATATACATACGATTACAACTCTCTTATCAATGGTTTAATTTAGTTCTGTTGTCCTGGAATTAATTTATTTTGTCCTTGAAATGTCCTGGAAATGTCCTGGAGCTTTTTTCTAAAAAATGCGTGAACACCCTGCACTCTATCAACTGAGGTACCGGTCTATGGTGAACCATAGATTTGAACTTAGTTTAGAACGCAATGAAGTTGGAGGGAGGAATTGAAGCTCCCTCTTTTTAAATATGGTCAAATCACCAAGTAAATCTTCAGAATTATTAATGAAGGTCCTGCCTTCTAATTACCATTAGTATTGAATAAATACCATTACTATAAAAACGATTAATCACATTGCAAATTATCTTTTTGCAGACATCTGCAGACGATCAAATTAAATTGAACACCAATCAACTGAATTTGAGTGCTTCTGCAAATTCTACAATACTTGGGAAAGCAAAGAAATCTTTTGCTTCATCGTTCCAAAATTTTGCCATGAAAAAGGTATCATGTCTTGGTAAATTCCACTTTTGTATTTTGATAATGCACTTTTTGACAATATTACCGAGTTTTTTATCCTTTATTGTCATTAGTAAATAAAAATGACTACTAATTGTTAGTGTTCTGGAAGAATATCATTACATGCACGCAAATATAGTTAACATGCACCAAGCACCTAGCATTTTCTAACCACTAACATTGTTGAAACTTATCTTGGAATTTCAGGTTCGTTCTAGATCCTTTTCGCCTATGGTTTTTGATACTGAAAACAAAAGGGTAAGTTAATTAACAGTATAATAGTCTTCTTCATTTACATTTATTGTAATTGTAGTTATAATATAGTTATAACCAAACTTTTAGTAAGTATACTTATTTTATAAAGAAAAATCAAACTATAATTCCTTAAATGATGAAAAATTACATATTCTTTGTACATTAAATCATATGGCTTTGTCGATTCTGAGTGGTTATAATACACTGAGATTAGAACTTAGTGGTCCGAACTAAACCGACGCCTTCATTAATTACTGAATTCCTTTTCACACACAGTCTCTTATGTATTTATTGGAAATTATTTGGAAACAAGATTGTTGGTTTCTACAGTGTTTTAAGTGAGACAGGATCGTCAATAATTGCAATAACAAATAAATCAAAGAACTTTGTACTGAAGCTTCTGTTACCTGACGATTTTCCTTCAAAATATTTTTGGAAATGACATTTTCATGCATGCATAATGAAATCCCTATGATGCATGCAATGTTATGCTTCAGGTTTTCCAACCTTCAGCCTAGTATTATTATTGAATGCTTAATAGATTTGTTTATTTTGGCATAGTGAATTTGTTTGTTTTACATGTAATCCGTGCTCAGTACTTTATTTTGGCATTTGATGTTAAAAAAATAAACAAGTCAACCTTGTCGTTGGAAGGGCAGCTCAATTTTATCTTTTTTGACCATGGCGCAAATTATGTAATGCTCGGGCTTTTAGGATCGTTGTCTATTATCAGGGGTCCTATTTTTACAGTCGGTAAAACCAATAAGCCCTCAAAAAAGGTTTTCTGAGTCATAAGCGGAGGGATCGTCTGCAATTTCAATATTCCCGAGACCGTTAGGTAGTGGATATCAGCCATCCCGTATGTTTCGCATCTGCTATCGACTAGAGTGGCACTGAATGTAGAAAAATTAGACTAAGCATTTTTAGAGCATTTTTTATCATCAAAAGAGTTTAAAAAACTGCATTTATTTCAGCCAACCACCACGCCATCAAAACCTCAGAATGAACAACAAAGTAATAGTGATTTAAAACCAAGAAGTAGATCACTTGAAGCAGGTGATATCCCAGAATTCGGACAGTCGTCCGGTAATGGTCCCAGATTAGAACTCAATTTGGATCCAAGTGATGTACAGAAAAACACAAGAAGAACATCAAGTATTGAAGAAGTTGAAAAGAAAATTCCCACAACGATTGTAGAAAAGAAAGATGGCGATATTGTTCCCAATCAGCAGCCAAAAACTGAATTTGTACAAAGTCATCGTATTTTATCACGACAACAATCATGGAGACAGGTAAAAACAGGATTTAATTTCGCGGAGATTGTATTTAGCGGATTCCACGGATTTTTGTCAGTACGCGAAATAGAATGTCCAAGAGATCTGTCCAACTTAAAACGGAACCGACTTTCAATCGTTGCACATGATATTTACATAATTCAAAACATAAACATCAAATTTTAGGTGAAGTTTGGAGAGATCCACCATTGAATAGTAATTTTTGAGGTTATGTCTCGTCTGTAGTAATTTCCTGCGACTTTCCAGCGCGCAAACTACATTTCGAGTGAATATCTGTTCGAAATTTGATACTTTTCTTGGGCTACTATTTGCTAAAGATAAAGATAAAATGAAGAAGATTTTGAAGTTGTCGTTTATATGATCATTAAACTTTTTGATTTTTACTTAAAAATCTCCTTTACTTACGATACTCATACATTAGAGCACGGAATTTACATGAATCGAACACACTTAAACCATTATGGCGTGGTCATTTTGAGGGAGACTTTTGAGGGCCCTGAGACCTTTCTGAGACAATCTGAGGCTCATATCGATTTTGGTTTAATTTTTAAATTAGACGTCTGACGGCCCTTACATTTTTTTGAGATGATCTAAGGTCGTCTCGATTTTGCTTAACTTTTTAAATTAAAGTCTGTGGGCCCTGGACCTTCCCGAGACGATCTGAGGTTCTCTCCATTTTACTTCACTTTGAAGCTTGAATGGGTTAGAGGTTAGGGGTTTAGCTTAGGTTTTGGGTTTAGGGTTAGGGTTAGGGGTTTAGTTTAGGTTTTGGGTTTTAGAGCTAAATTGGGTTTAGGGTTAGGGGTTTAGCTTAGGTTTTGGGTTTTAGAGCTAAGTTGGGTTTAGGGTGAGGGTTAGGGTTTTGGGTTAGGTATTAGGGTTCGGGTTAGGATTAGGGTTTGGTCTTAGGGTTTAGGCTTGGAGTAAAGGTTAGATTTTGGGTTTAGGGTTATGGTTTACGGTAAGGCTTATGATTTAGAGTTAGGGTTGGGTTAGAAACCGTTCGCAAATATTTTTCGATTCATTTCATGGAAAATTGTTTCAGCTTTTTCAGTGTTACGATCTCAATTCGTTTCAAATCCGTATCAGCGACGTCAGTTAGTTCACACTAAAATCGTATGAATTCGTTTCATATTGTAAGTTAATCGTACCAATTTGTTTCATCGAGAACATAAATCGTTTCAATGAATTGAAGGATCGTTTTAGAGAAAATTAAATTCGTTTCAGGGAACAAAAAATTCGTTTCAAAAATTAACAAATTCGTTTCTGTAATATCCTCAGAGATTTGTTTCATATCTTCAGGCAATAGTTTCAAGTTTTTAGAAATTTCGTTTCAGTCATTAAAACATTTGATTAAAATCGTTTCATATTCGTATCAAATTCGTGTTCTCTGAAATGAATTCTGTACTTGGAAACAAATTTTTACAACGAATAAATTCGTATCAATTCGTTTCAAAATGAAACTATTTTTGTGAAAATCCCTTAGGCTTGAGATTTAGCTTAGATTTTAGGTAAGGTTTAAGGTTTTAGGGTTAAGGGTAGGGGTAGGAATAAGGGTAGGTTTTAGAGTTAGGGTTAGGGTTAGGGTTAGAGTTAGGGTTAGGGTATAGGTTTAGGGTTAATAATCTTATTTCGGTTTATATCGTTTATTAAATGTATCAATTATACTATTTTTATCATCATTTTGTCGACCTTTCCTGTTAATTTAATTTCAATTTTAACTTGACAGTTTACAAGATCGTTTATGGCCTTTGAAAAAATAATGAAAAAAATAAAAAATTGAGACGAACCTCAGATCATCTCGAAAAGATCTTAAGGCCCTCAGACGTCTCAAGCTGTGATCTTCGGGAATGAAAAAATATAAAAATCGAGATGAACCTCAGATAATCTTGAAAAGATCTCAGGTCCCTCAGACGGCTCAGACTCTGATTTTTGATAACGGAAAAAAAAAATTGAGACGAATCTGTCTAGCATAAGAGAAGATTTAAAACGAACCTCAGATCATCATTTATGCAAAATCCGTGCTATACTCTACTCATAAAGAAAGCTATGTATTCTTTCTCTGTAAGATATGAAGATGCAAGTTCCTCTCTCCAAATATGTGAATTTCACTGTTTTATATTCATCTTTTAGCGTAAATTTGTCATTTGAGGCTTCACGCATGTTACACTTTCGTACTTTTCTCCCAGTTTACCAAAAGAATAAACTCGAAACGAACCTCAGATCATCATTTATGCAAAATCCGTGCTATACTCTACTCATAAAGAAAGCTATGTATTCTTTCTCTGTAAGATATGAAGATGCAAGTTCCTCTCTCCAAATATGTGAATTTCACTGTTTTATATTCATCTTTTAGCGTAAATTTGTCATTTGAGGCTTCACGCATGTTACACTTTCGTACTTTTCTCCCAGTTTACTAAAAGAATAAACTCGAAACCCGTCGTTCGATGATACCCTAGACTGTGCCAGTTCCTTCCTGCGGCAAAAAAGAAAATTGAGAACACTCTGGTACAGGGTAATATCCAGGCTCTCGTGGGAATATTCACGACACGGGAAAGCGGAAGCGGAAAGAAGCAAGGTCAAGTGTCTAGTATCTAAACTACTAAACGAACAAAACGGCTCAATTTGAAGTCATGCATGCTTGTTGATGTCATTAAAATTTGAATTTCTTTGTTTTTTATTTGATTTTAGGCGATTTTTCACAGCGTGAAAAGAAGAGGTTCATCTTCATCAGGTAATCTTTTTGAAATATTATCTTGGATTTATTCTCTTTGGTTTATTGTTTCCAATGTTCCACTAATTCTTTTAAGAACATCTTTTAAAACACGGACATTTAATGCTGGAACAAAAGCATACAAAACGTTTTTTTTTCAGTTCCTTGAAAGTGAGCTTCTTTTTCTTTATGTGAGTGGACATCTCCGTATTCAATACTTTTCTTGCTACAATAAATGTGATTCCCATAATTCATACTCATCTAAAGACTTGATGAAATCATCTCTAACAAACTGGAATCCAAAAAACTTGATTTATCAAGATTTTACTGTAACTTGTAATTACTTTACGATATGGCTTTACCATGTGGCCATTATACTTAAGCTTGTTTCTTAGTTACTTTGATGCTTCATCGAGATTGTATTGAGTTAAGATTAGTTCATCAAAGTTATATTGTATTATCCAATTGATGATTGATGATGGATAAAATATTAAGTCAATACATCTCATCCAGATATCTTACATCATATTGTAAACACTCGTAAAAATCAAATAATATGCCCCCGGCGTATCTGTTTTGTACTAGAATATTTCCTTATAAGGATGTTATCGGTCGGTGACATCAGAAGATGTATGATGATTTTGTTCATTGTTTTGAGGTATCAACCGATAAAGTCTAGTTGTTGGTTTTAAAGGTTTTACTAAGGATATCCGAATGAATAGTTTGTTTCATATATGGGAAACGAAGAAAGAGGAAACTCTCCTAGTTTTCCTTTGTTTACAATTCGCTTGTATTGAATATATCCTTTTCGGTCCACAATGGGAAAAAGTTTTTGTCGCGACTTGAATTTCAGATGTGGACCGAGGATGGTGTTGTTATTTCATATCACTGAATATAAAACGTTACAGTGCTTGCATGGTCCATCTCAATTTAATCTTTTGCTTCGCTCAGTGGGGATCAATTAAATACTTGGTTTAGTTTAATAATTATTTGTGTAGGATAGCTTAATTTGGGAGGTTGCGAAATCTTTGTATATTTTGCTGATTGGTGTGTTGTGTAGGTGCTTAATTAAACGTACAATAATTGACCTGGTTTTTCGTATGTCATAATTATTATGCAATGTCATGATGTTTTTGTCTTTTTTCCTTACTCTGTTTTCTAAGAAAGTAAGCTTTACTGAGATATTATGTTCCTACATTAAAGGTCAATTGTGTGTATATTAGTATAGTTGTACACTGGGGGCTTGAGGCTTGGATTTTCCAACAAGTTAATGTGCAAACCATTGGTTTTCTTTGATATCAATCAAAAATCATTAACGTACTTAATGTTTGTTGTTCCTATTACAGTAAAGGTTTTCTAGCATAACCCAATTTAGCTAGAGTTGTTTTTTTACACTTATCTTATGGTTATCAAAACACAGCAATGCTGTCACAAGTTCTTTATTGATAATCAGATTTTTATCAAAATATTTCCTATCCTTTTAACTTGAAGGTAGAATGTGGTATTTTGATTTAATGGATTTTGAAAACATATACACAAGTATTAGAAAGATAGAGAAACCAGCTTTTTTGTAATATACTATTCGATACCACCGTCTTTAATCCTCACATCTTCAATGGAAACCGGTAGGCAGTTCAATAATACATGTTAAATTTTTTTGTCGTATTGATATCACTTTCGTTTTGATGGCTAGGTTATCCCATCTTGTACTATTTATAAAGTAAACAAATTCAGCATCTTTTACAAGCGTTTATTTGAAGTTCTTCACTGTTGGAAAATCGTAGAAAATAGATTAACAAGCTATTTGCGTCAACTTGTGACGTCATTTACATCAGTTTTAGAGCTTATTCTGTCAATAGCTATTGTATGGTGACGTCACGTTCTTTTATCGGTAGAAAAGCAGATTTGACGAAACGTAAGAGGTTTGACGGTGAAGAATTTATCATTTTTTTAAAAGATTATTTTTTAACAAGTTAAATTAAAGCTCTTCATAGAGAGTCAACTAGAAAGTAAATGCTTTATTCTTTGTGTTATTGTCTTGTAACTAACATTGATCTGGTAATTTGACGGCGCTGACTAACTTTTGCACTGTACTAGTGGGAATATTTAGTCTTAAATCTACAATGCCTACGCATGTAAGGTACAATAAGGAACGTTTTGTGTGAAAATAAAATATTGTTCAGTATATCATTTACTCTATTTCTTGACAACTTTCGAGATAAATCTTGATGTAATAAATGTATAAGTTGATATGGTGATTAGAGAAAGCTGTTTCTTTTGCTGTAAACATCCAAAACCTATTCTTTCAAATAAGAGAAACAAATCTAAGCCTCAAGATTCTTATCGATTGTATAAAATAATTAAGTAAAAGTTTTTCAAGGCAATGAAGTGTTGAGTGTTATGAATTCGTTATATTAGATACCAAGTTTTTTCTTGGATAATGATATGGTTACTTGAGCCTCAGAGATTCAAAATTTAATGTCAAGTTACAGTTAAACAATTAATAAATGTGTTGATATTGTCTGTGATTTGGCCTGATGACAAATTGATTTTGGTTGATGATTAGGTTAATCTGATGTCACTTAATAAAGTTGTATCTGTTCACCGCCGTAACTATTGCCGTATTATGCTGATACTTGATATCAAAATCTTAGTTTTTGTCTTCTCTGTTTCTTGCCAAGTGCTTCTCAAAGATAACAATATTTTTGATTAAAAACAAGAAGATTCGTTGGTTTTCTTGAATAACTTTTACTGGTAGAAATGCATTGGTTTTTGTTACAAAGCTTTTCTAATTTTTAATATATTACTTTTTCATAAAGCTATATCAATAAAAATTTCTTCAAATCTTTATTGTACAATAGCGAGCCTGTTTCTCAATAAACTTAGAAAATCTCGATTGTAAGAAAAAACATCTGAACTTGCGAAAAGAAATTTGTTGCATAAATTGCATAGTTTGTATGCTATACTTTTATATGAAGGTTTTTTTGATAGCGACATACAGTTGTTGTAGTTGTGTTAGAGAAAAAAGTTGGACACGTCTTATTCTACGTTCTTTATGTAGCTGATGGGACTAGTCTGGAGTTTTTACAAGAGTTCAGGTGATTGGATTTGATGATTCAATATAAGACAAATAAATGTAGTAATTTTCCTAAAGAACGGTAATAAAATGTTCATCAAAATAAATAAATCCAAAGATGTCTTATCAAGAACTCCAGATCTTCTCAGCTGATTAGCACATCTAATTTCTTATAATTACTTGTTTGAATCTAACCATATAACTGTGTGTTAATCTGGATAATTGTTGGGATTTTGCATCCATTGTGATGTTGAGGATGAAGGGGAGTCACTTTCTTAAAATATCCACCCAGTAATAAAGATATTGCGCCTCGTTAAGGAAAAGGAAAACAAAACGTTGTTAGACAACTTGTAAGAAAAATCTTGATTTGTTTATTAACATAATTAATTCTGTTGGGTTTCACCACCGAATATATTTATGGTGATGAAATTTCTATTTCCTCTTCAACCCTCCCTATTCTCAGCCCATTGAATGTTTTTTTACGTTTTTGATTTTGGCGTTGGTCGCTCTCAAAAAGTTTTCGTGAGCCCCACTATGGCTCTTTTCCAATGTCTTTTTGGCCGCAGTTTTTCGCCCGTGCATAACAGTGCCCAAAGAATCGAGGGTGCTTTCCATTTATTTTTCAACCGATTTTTTTTGTTGATTATCGTTATTGGAAATAAAGCAAATAAAATTCAAATGATTCTTGTATTGATGTTTGATAACTTAACATGAGGTACTTGCTTAATCATGTTCATTTAGTTTGACGTTTTTCTGTTATGGTCAATTTTGACAAGGGAAGTGATTAGTGGTACTTAATTAACGACCACTCATGTAAACTTCTTGATTTCCTTTTTGTTATAAAAACGAGCCGATCGCCTGGAGTTAGTTTATTTATTCCAGAGTAGTATGGTGGTTTGCTATGTGGGGGCTTTCACTGGAAGTATCACGTTCATGAGTAGATAGTCAAACATAGATTTATGTAATCTATATCGACTAAGATGTGTCAATAAAAAACAGAGAATTGATTCTCCTACCTTCTCACATATTAGAAGAAAGAAAAAACAAAAAATCATAAGAAATAAATCGAAATCACATGGAAAGATGGTACATGTTTTTAAATTTGAACAAAACATGATCGAGAGAAAAACAAGTTTGTTTAGAAGATTTATTGCTGACGCAGCAAAAAATACTCAAGTTACGGTCATCAAGAAATTTGTTGATACGCGTAAGATTATTTAATGTTTTTACAAGATATTGTAGCTCTAAGTTGATAAGATATAATTTTCTGTTAAAACACTTAAGAAGATTTTAGGTAGCAAAGTTGTCTCATCAGCTCAAAAGCATCCGGCTGGTAAGACGATTTAATGAGAAACCAGAGGCTTTAAAACCCAACCACTCTTTGTCATAAGAGATGCTGACACAATTTGGTCAACTTGAAGAAATGAAACTCTTGTCCCAAAGCTGCACTTTACTGGGATTAAATTTTGCAATGATATAATTTCGCAATTTTTCCTATATTTAAACGTTTTTCTCAAAAATTTCGCAGATTAATTAGGTCCTACTACTTCTATTAGAAATAAGTTCCCATAAGTTAGGCTTGGATTTATCCAGTTTACGTCATTTACTGGCGGTACAACTTTTGTTGATAAATAATATTTTCAGTGCTCTAATCTTCCTTCAAAATTTACTTTTTTGTCCTGTTGTATAATTTTTTTCAAAACTATTAAAAAGTAACCCTCTAACATTCATCTTGTTCCCTGTTGTTTTTATAATAATTGGATTTGGATGTTTGATTATTTTAATAAAACTTTTATTGTACGAAAGTTACTGTACACCTATATTTTTATTAAAAGTTTCTGTAAATTAGATTTTATACAAGTTTCAGCAAGCATGATTTATCACTGCCGTATATTTACATTTCTATTGATACGAAGGAAATTATTTATTTACTTTAAATTTTGATTAAAAAATGCTGTACAATGCTACAGCTTAATTTGCTGTCTTCCGTTTTGCCGTGCGTCAAAGGATTTGCACTTTCTTCCTGTTGACCTGCTAATTGCGATTCTTGAACTATTCCTCTTTCCTCCTTGTGAAATAATTCATTTCGTTTTGTTTAGTTACGCTCGCTGGGGATGATGATCTCAAAATTAAAGAACAGAATGTTGATCTTGGGGCGCGCGCCCGCACAAGATGGCAGAATGCCATTCATAACCAAATTCTGCTTATTCGAATGGAAAAAGAAAACAAGAAATTAGCTGGTAGGTCAAGTTCCTATTTTCCCATAAAATACAAAGTCTAACAATAATACAATGATTTTGAACGTTATGAATGGTGTATGAACGATAATGATGTTGAATCATTTACAAAATTATTCAAAAAGGTTCAAGCGTTGCCCTTGCGAGGACTCGCTTAGGTTCTGACGTTTGAAAACAAAACTTTTTGAATTTTTAAAGAATAAGAAAATCAATTCAAATTTAAAAATGGTTCTTGAGATATGATTATTTATGACCCGCCGTACTTGACCCGCCGTACTTGGCCACCTGCCTGAAAGGATTATCTTTGAAAATAGCCAACTCGTTTTCATGATAGTTCAAGATCGTTTTTAATACAATTCATTAATACAATTAAGAGATGGTTTCCTCCTTTTGCAACTTATTTAAACTTTTTATATTTCAGCAAATATTTCAGCCACCGAAATTCGTCGCCAAAAACTTTCATACCAAGATTTATCGACGTTCACTGAAGAAGCAGCCTCGGCATGGGATGATATCATGCTCAACAAAACGAATGAACAGATTGATAAACAACTATTACTAGAGTTGGTACGTGGTGGTATACCAAGAGCTCGTCGTGGTGAGATCTGGCAATTTCTCATCAAGCAACACATGATGACGATGCCAGAACCATCAGAAGAACAGTATTGGAAAGAAACACCTTATCGTTCATTATTGAAGAAAAGCAGTGGACATCAACATGCTATTTTAATCGATCTCGGTGAGTTTATATGCAACTTACTCTCACTTCCAAAAGAGATATTTGACCCAAATATATATCTGTGAATGGCTCTAATTCAAAAACACTTTGGTCCAAACAACCCACTTTTTTAAAAAAATTGTAAAATTAGACATTAGATTTCCACGGATTTTGCCAAACCTCCAATTCCATTTTGATGGAAAAGCGAGAACAAGTCCTATGCCTGCTCATTCTGTGCTTTTCATTAAATCACTCTCATGTCTGTTTGATACTTGGGTGCCAAATAAACGCCCCCTCTCCCTACGTATTAATTAAAAATCTTTGACACATAAGAGTTTTGTATACCAGTGCGATAGTTTAAGAAATGATTGTTAGTGCTTAGCCAACATTTAATGAAGACTGTCGGGAAAAGATTAAAACATCCGTAATATTTCGTAATGTTGCAATTCAATTTCCCGCAATTTGAAAGGTTTTGTTTTAGCAATCTCGGAATTTTAAAATTCTTATCGGAAAACTTTCTGAGGCTAGGATTATGCAATGATTTCGAGTTGAGTTGTATCATGAATCTAAGCTATATCTTGTGATACGGGTTGGGAGTTTTAAGGAGCGCAGATTTGTTAAATATGGAATGGCACTGGTAATTGTAGTGTGTGGCTGCAAAATTGTATGCCATGTATTTCATGTATGAGCGTATTTACTCTTTAACTTTATTACTTTTTCGCAACCATACAGCAAAATATTTTAATGTCGTTTACTTTTTTTTCACAGGTCGAACATTTCCAACACATGCTCATTTCATTCCAAGACTTGGTACAGGACAAAT
This sequence comes from Darlingtonia californica, assembly GCA_032270445.1. Classification (NCBI taxonomy): domain Eukaryota; kingdom Viridiplantae; phylum Streptophyta; class Magnoliopsida; order Ericales; family Sarraceniaceae; genus Darlingtonia; species Darlingtonia californica. The sequence goes on from JAUBWS010069521.1 coordinate 24,917, forward strand.
AAGTTTGTTCAACATTTTAACAGCGTATTCACAACTTGATGATGAAGTTGGTTATTGCCAAGGTCTTAGTTTTGTCGCTGGTGTTTTGCTTATGCATGTAAGATATTTATTTTATTTCTAATTACTAATGGCTTAATAGACCTTTCCCGAATTAGTTATTCGAAAATTAAAACTTATGATTTTAAACAAATTTACACTTTTTCTTAAACACTGTACAAAAGTAAGACCAAATATAAAATTTAAAAGGAAGCTTTTTTATAATTCAGTCACAATAAGCTTGTTTGCATGAAAACGAGGCGTAACTGGACAAAAAAATTTTATCAAGGCAACACAAGCTGTTTTGTTGAAAAACGAAAGTGCCAGAATATGTTAGTTTTGGCATTTGCAACAATTCTGTGCAAAATTTTGTAGGATATTTCACTTTTGAAATTTTCCATAGCAACGGGGTTAATTCAGGAAAGGTGTATTGATCTTTACACATCACACTTTACTGTGTACGTTATTTGATGAAAAATCTTAACATACCAAAAGATATTTAGAAAAAATGGCCAAATTGTTTAAATTTTTGCCCGACTTTCGTCGCTTTCAATGAAAAATTCAATTTAATGCCTCTTAAGCTTGTGTTTTTCATGACGATGGAAATATATTTGTTTGTTTGGAACGTTTTAGTTGACAGAAGAAGAAGCATTCAAATGTTTTTGCCATATCATGTTCGAATTACAAATACGAGATCAATACAAACCTGATATGAACGCTGTACAAGTAAGTCTTTCATTTCCGTTGTTTAATATTCAACTTTACAGTTTTTCAAAAATTTTCATTTTCTTCTACTAGCAGGTTTCTTGTTAGCGTATGTGTGCCTTTCTATTAATCACCTACAGTAAAATTGTGGGGAGGGGTGAAATACTATGACAAGCGCTCCGCTCAATCCTTGCACAGGGGAAAAGAGCTCGTTTTGTTCTGTGAGTGAGATCAGTGTTGTTTTCATGTTTATCACCTATTTTCTTTATGAGCTTCATCCAATATGAAATTTGAAAGGAAAATTTAATTTCTTAAGAATTTCTATGCAAAATTCACTGTCTGAAAAATGAATCTTATCCCATTTTCAGCAACAACTATACCAACTATCTCGATTACTTCACGATTATCATCCAAAAGTTTATGAACATTTCAATAAATTTGATGTCACGCCCACATTGTATGCCGCCCCATGGTTCTTAACACTTTACGCCTCACAATACCCGATTGGGTTCGTCTCTCGTGTTATGGATATGGTCTTACTCGAAGGATTAGATGTCATTTTCAAGGTAAGAGATTTCAATTCCTAGAATATGCTTACAAACTCCTGTGAAATTCTTAGAATTTCTCCATCCCTTGTAATTTCTCTTCAGTCACGTTATAACTTAATTTAAACTTTTCTTAAAATAAAACAGCTGATTTTAATGCTGTTTGTGTTTATGCTTATTGGTGTAAATACACACATATGTATTCATAAATGGCTGTTTTTTCTGATAACTTCGTCAAAGTTTTTATCCCATTCATTTCTTTTGCAGATTGCCTTGGTTCTAATCGGTAACCATGCCAACGAAATTCTGGAACGTAACTCGTTCGAATCGATAGTAGATTACATGAAATTGGATCTGCCTACGAAAGTAGTTACAGGCACTGATGATATCATCACACGTGCTATATGCATGGATATCAAACAACAACTAAACCTTTATGAAGTAGAATATCAACTCTTGAATGAGGAAATGTTAGATATAAGACTGAACAAGGAGAAATATGAAAGACAAGAGCTCGCTTTTGAAGAAATTGAGCAGCAAATGATTGAATTAAAGAAAGAATCGATTGAAAAACAAAAGACAATAGCAAAATTAGAACAGAAAAACAAAGGATATGAAAAAGCTATGCAAAGATTATTAAAAGAAAATGAAGCCCTAAAAAATGGAACATACACACAAGTTGATGGCCCTCAGCACTCATGTTTGAACATTGAAAATAATGAAATAGGAAACTGGGATCTAGTACCTAGTCCACCATCAGTACAACGTGCTATGAGAATGAGCATGGGAAGGGCAATGAGTGTGGATAGTGGTTCGCAAAGTTTAATGTACAAAGAGAAAATTATCACGTGTGAAATGGACCTTTGATTGTTGGCCGCTCTCCGCTATCTTTTTATTTCCCCTTTTTTTATTTTATAGAGAGAGTAATTTTTATTAAAATACATTAATTCAAATCATGGTTTATATTATTTTGTTGTTGGAAATTTGATTTATTGATAAATTATTTTTATTTCTATCTTTTTTTATGTTGTTTTTTTTATATCAGACTTTTAGACTGGAATTGAGTTTTTTAGTAAATTTTTGATCGTGTTCACAAAACTTGGCAATAAATGATTATAAAAGACGTTTCGCATGAAAGTCTTCATAATTTAACTTGATTGAAATTAATTACTCTGAAAGGAAGAAACTTTTGCACTTTTTTGTCGCTTTTTGTTGGCGAATGAATTATTTGTCAAAAGAATGCCTTGGTTTTCAGAGTTTTCAGGTTTTTTACAGGCATCTGCAGGTCGGTGTACTGTGAGTTGAAATACCTTTTATGAAGAATGTCTTTAGAAAAAATTTCTTGGAGGGCTGGTTCTTCTTAGAAAAAATGGTGTTTATTGGTGTTTTTTTATTCGATTAGTTCAGAGATTGGCTCTCCGTTATATTATATGCTCTAATTTTGTTGAGTTCTTTAAAATGTTATGTATGCGTCAAATTATAATTATATGTTAATTTTATTACTGAACCTTTGTTGAAAATATAGATTATTGTTTAATAGGACAATTAGAGAAATGTATTTTGTATAATTGTATAAGAAAAATGATTTATAAGAAATCTTACTCTGTTCAGTTTTTTTGCAGATTACTCTTTCCAATTCGACCCAAGGAAAAATAAAAATAAAAAATTGGACCATTTCATGCTGACATATAAGCATTTTAAGGGTAAGAAATGGCCATTTTAGTCAATTTTCTGCTGGCGTTAGCACTTTTAATTCAATTAATAGGTCACAAAATTAATGTCAAAGGATTTAACTTACTTCTAATTAAAGAAACGCTCACTATTAGAGAACTCAAACCAAGCATGAATGCCAAATTGACATCATACCCTCTGGA
>JAUBWS010069522.1:0-14068 GCA_032270445.1 Darlingtonia californica
TCAGATCAGCCTGACCAATATTCTTAAGTTATTTTTAATTTTGTCAAAATTTTCAGCCTGATATTCTTATAAAGGATGTTCTTATAAAAAAACAAGCGTGTATGCAAGTCATGATTTTTTAAGCATATTTCTATACATACTTCATTGTAATTATTAAATATATATAAATGGATATATAAAGGTAAGCGAACTTAGTTTGTGCATAAAATTACTCTTCTTCTAGGCAAAAAAGTAAAAATAATATACGTAGAACCTTGTTGATTTAAGTGTATTTCAGTGTAAGAAGGTTTCAACTCGATATTTAAAACTTAATTTTGATCTACTGGTCAGGGTATTGCTTAAAACCTTTCCATATGTCTTACATTTAAACAATAATTTGTTCAATTCTTTAAAAGTTGTTTGCCTCGCGTATATGGAATATGGTTATTTCATATCTTCAAGTTTGTGAATATACAAAAACGATAAAATGCAGAGATGGATAAAACCTTTTTGACCAAGGTCGCGAGTTATTTTGATTTTGTGCTGCCAGTTATTTCGTTTGTGCCGTGAGTTATTCGATTGTGCCGTACGCTTTTGTTTTCGCCGTGACACTAGTGGTCTACTGTACAAAAACCTCTCACAAATGAAAATAATGATTATAAATAGCAACACAATTTGTCAATTTACAACCTTCTCCAATGCAAAACGGTCAGAACTTCAACTACTAATAACATTGGATAGGATAATGCTATTAACTTGAAACTTTCACGGATTGTTTAATACATTAAAAGAATCATGCCAAATCCTATAAAAATACTGATGACGTCATCATTCAAAATGGCGGTGGAGCCAATTTATGGCGGTTTTGGGGCCCCGTAGTGTCTCGGGACTTGACTTTTGTAAAATCTGATGACATATTTATGAAAGGTCATTCTTTTGACTTGAAAATTAAAATAGAGTTGAAACTAGTAATTCGTTATAGAAGATATAGCTCTGTAATTAAAGATACCTTTACCGGGGCTACAAAAACCTCAAAATCCCGGGATACAATGGGCTTTAATCACTGTATGTGAATCCTATTCTTGTCTTGATTGGTAACGCCACTCTATAAAACATTAAGATGATTATAATTAATCTTAATTTTAGAAGAAAAAGAATCAAAATCTCTGTCTTTTATGTGTCCCATCTTTGTGCGATGACCTCAATGCTGCAAGGCTTCTTGATTCATTTTCTTTTCTTCTTTTTTGAATATTTTAATATATCTATGTCCTACTCCGTATTATCTTTCAAAAGCAAAAAGATTTATTTCAATTTTGTTTGGTTGATTGAAAGTTGTAAGTCTTTTTAATTTCAGCTATTTTGAAAAAGACTTTAGAACTTCATTTTAAGTTTTCTTGTCTTAATTACCGCCCAACCACCATCCAAAATTGTACCAATAACCACCCAATAACCACCCAATTAAATAAATGGTGGTTGGGCGGTAATTGAAACTTAACCCGGACTTTTTGGCCCCTGCAAAATCCCCTTCATAAATCCTGATCTAAATAAGCTAAAGCAATGAAGCTTGGCAGGAATATAGCTTGCTATAGAATCTACAACTTCAGTAAGAAAAATTCAAAATGGCTGCCATTATGCTGTGACGTCACCATATATGTTAAAAAATGCTGAAATTTAGGGTTTTTAGGATACTTTTTCAAAATAATGTTGCGGGAGACCTAATAAAGATTTTTTAATTCTGTTTCGATTTTCTTTAAGATTTTTTTACGAAAATAAATATTTTTGGTACAACAGTGCCCTAAAATCGATCAAAATTTCTTTTAAACGATGACGTCATCAATTATGACGTCATCAATTATGACGTCATTGTATTTGTTACCATTTTGATGAAGACATCTGAAGTACTTTTGTGTCATCTAACTACGGTCCAAATTTGAAATGAAATAGCATTAGTAGTTCAAAAGTTATGGGTATTTGAATTTTGTAATTTTTATAAGAATTTTTTGAAAATTTCACTAAATTTATGAGGAAATGATCAATAACTTTTTAACAAAAAATGATTTTTAAGTTCTGATTTCAGATTCTGAAAGGTCATACAATGGGATTTTACATAATTTCCGGTTTTTGGCAAAAGTTTATGATTTTTGCCCGAAATTGCCCTCGAAACAGTCAAAAATACTGTAAAATTGATGACGTCATAACTATGACGTCATCAATAGGTTTACCATTTTTATGAAACATTTTAAAAGGTATTTGGCCTTGTATAACTTAAGTCCAAGTTTGAAAGTGTTATCATTATTAGTTACATACTTATTAACAATTAAACTTTGCTTTTTGCAAATCACTGTGAAATGCCTCAATAATCAAATGACTTTAATATCGCGTCCTTTTCCTTAAACTCCGAAAGAAATGTTTTATCTTCAAAAAGATTGAGATATTTTGCTTCAAGTATGCAAAATTTAAAACACTTGCAAAAATTTCACATGACAGATTTTCACCGAAATTTTAGTGCCTTAATGTAAGAAAGAAAACCCTTAGAGACTTTATTTCAGGTCATATCAAGTCAGCAAGTCCAAATTTTTGTCTGATTTCATGGAGCAAATTTCCTATAGAGCGAATATGGATCGACACGTATCCCAAACTTGTTTGTGGTACGCGTGATTCTTGTAGAGCAATTCTAAAAAACATTTAATTTGAAAAAAGAGACAACTTCGTTTTTAAACCCAAAGCGAAATTCTATTGGTTTTTATGCTTGGTATTTATGCTTGGTGTACCACATAAAATTCCCATTTCTAAGAAATATTCAAAATACTTCCAAACTAAAGCGATTCAGATAATCTAACTGAGTTCGTTGGAAAGCTAGAATTCTTCTGTTTCATTTTTTGTGTCCCCTACAACCCCTCAGCCTGCAGTGCAGTACACATGACGTGAAAGAGTTCAAATGATTATACATGTTAAAGAAGTTTTTTAGGTGTAACTAAACTTTTCTTTTGATACGTTTTTATCTCAGGAAAATGCTTGAACGTAGGCTTAGATTTTCTTAATCGTTTTTTATCTGCAAAAATTAATTAGTTTTTGAGGCTCGATTTGAGCAAATTTCCATCAGCCGTTTCCAGGGCTCCTTCTCTCGCGCCATCAATATCACAGAGTCAGATAGAGGCCCTGGGAACGAGGTTGTATTAGATGTGTATGTAGTTTATAAAAGAACTTCCACCCTCTATTAAAAGCCCCTTTCTAAAGTCTGTTGAAAAATAGTTGGCACCTAGAATTTAAACCGCTGTAACTTTTTATTTAATAACCTATTAAAACGTTTTTGGTGGCAATCTTTAGATAAGCCCGAGTACTGTAATTTATTGGAATAAAATGTAATATAAAATGTTTGTGGTTGACAAAAATCAAAATTTGATAGAAAGAAGTTATGGCAACATTTTATAATACTATGATACTACGAGGTACCCTACCTTAGCTGATTTCAAATATGTAAAAATATTTTCTATAGGGCTAAAACATATCGAGTTAAGAGGTAATGAAAACCAGTGTGTAGGGGCTTTTTTTCTAAGTGAAGTTGAATTTAAAAAAAAAAACATGGATTTTATAAGTAATAGTTGATGTTCATACAAAATCTATTTACAAAACTCCCGCATTTTGCTAAAATTTCACAAATACAAAACTTTTCAAAACAGTCTACTCTTTCAAGATCAATAGACTAGGGTATTTTCCTTGTATGAAAAATATTTCCATATATTTGGAATAAGCTAAGATTGGACTATCTATAGTGTATAAATGGTAGTTATACGTTTCTACTAGAAAATGTTGATTTTCCATGTAAATTGCGAAATGTTTTAATTTTATCACACTTGATTAAAGTGCTCAAGCTTATCTAAAAACACAGTTTTATAGGTTGTTTCGATAAAAAGTTGGTTGAAATATATGTGTTAACTATTTTTTAATAGACTTAAATAAACGCCCAGGTCTCAATCCTAAAAATTTATTTAACACCAGGGCGAAATTAAATATTTACAATTGGATTGGTATTAATAATACCATATTGCAAGGAAATTTATAGAAAAGGTGTTTTATGGCAAAAACTTTTGCGGTCAGCTGAAAAGAACTATTTCGTGAGAATTTAGTATCGCATAAAACCCCGAAAGCCGCGAATTTTTATTTTTGTTTACAGATTTTGATTATAAAAACTTTATCGAGTTACGTAAGATGCTTTTAAGTTTAGCTGCAAATGAATGAATGAATTTCGTTTTTTAGCTAGCATACCGTCGTCTGTTCAGTTTTTAATGAACAAAGTGTTATCAGTCCGGATCGTGCCAAAATTTGAACCAGAATTTCACATTTAAAAAAAGCCTATTATCTTAAAATTAGGATCAATATTGGCAAGAAAAACCATAATGGTTTATAATATGCTGAAGTCCTCAAAAAATACGTTATTAACTTATGATACGTAATTCAAAAAACAAATTCTGAGATATGATGCGCAAAATGATTTTCAACGGAATTCGCGGGTATTTGTAACTTTTGAAAATTTTTCTAGACAATATTATCATTTGCGAAGTTTATTTTCTGTTTTTTGCAAAATATTTGAATTTCAAGACCGCCTGAAATTTTTAAGAATAAAGTAAGCGGTTTTTATTATAAAAACGTTGTTTTTAAAGAAAGGCTCAATTTTCTTAGCAAATCATTGAAAATTTACAACTATTACAAAATGGTCAGAACTATATCAATAATTTTTAATAAGTCAACGATGTTAACTTGATTGTTCAATTCATTAAAAGAGTCATGTTCAATGCAATGATCACGGATGCAGCGTCAATCTACGCCGGTTTTGGGGCTCCGTAATGCCTTGAGATTTAATTTTTATAAAATCTGATGGAATATTTACGATAAGTATTCCTTTTGACTTTCAGAAATTTTACCCGAAGTAAATAATATCAATTTGTTTAAGAGATATAGCACTGTAAAAAAAAGGTACTCATTCTTCAAAAGATTGACAGTTGTGATGGTGTCATTAGAAAACCATAGCAACCATTGTCTATTCAGCATGATTTTTTTTAGTTGTGTTTTTGAGGGCTTCCACCTAATCCGGAGTTATGGCCCATGGGCAATGTAAGCCCCCTATTTTTTCCCCCAGGCTACACCAATTTCGAAAATCCCGCGCTTAAAAGGGCTAAAAGTCATCCGTAGTAAATTTTCTTATTATTATTTGAACACTCGAGGCAAATATCTCGGACTTGTTCCATAGTCATTATAAAATTCCCCGGTCTAGAAGGCTTTTGTTTCAATCTATTGTCAACATTACAAGCTTGAGGTAAAAATTGATTTGTTTTGTTCACTTTTTGATCACATTGACAAATTGACAAATCGCAAAGAGATATGTTTATAAAAGTGAGCAAAACAAAATAAGTCTATTGTTAAATTCAACCGCGATGTTTTATAATGACTATGCTTGTTCTGTCAAACATCAGAGAGCACTTTACTACGGAAAACTTTCATAGTCCTCAAAAGCAAGATAAACACACTCGAATTACTATTCTCAAAAAATTTGCTATATACTTTTGATGGACACATTTGAATTACCTAAATTTGCCAAATTTGCCACGCAAAATATGAAATGCCCCAAGTATAAAATACTTTTTGCCTAAATTGTTTAAAAGTCGTAACCCTTTCGAACCATCTTTTGTATTCCGAAACATAACTTTTCTTCTAATTTGCTAAACAGATTTACACACAGAGTGTTGTTTATAACATCACGTCACGATTTATTTACAAAATTTAGAAACTTTCGCGGTTTCGCGTTTTTTGGCCCTTTCCGCGATAGTTTCTTCTACGAAATTTTTTGAAAATTTGTCAACCGCGAAAGTTTATTCCCGCAAAATATCTGAAAATGCCGCTTTTACAAAAATTTTACAATCGTTTATATTTTATTGCATTTTTTGTGCAAATATATGGAGAAAAAATTGTGATCCGCGGATTGTTAAGTTGGAAAATTTTTGAATTTTTAATAAACGGGGGGGGGGGTTGGAATTTCGAAAAATGTGAAAATTACCCCCATTAACCCAGAAATTAATATAACGATGTTTTTTGAATATGACACATTATATCATTATATAACACAACACATCTTGTATTTTAATAGTGTGAAATGTTATACCAGCTGCAGGTTTAAGTTGTCGTGAATGATATAATTACACTATGTTTTTCTGTTTGTTGAAGGCCGACAAAAAACAATCTGTGCTAACTAAGACAAAATTTTGAAATTTATGAAAATTATTAAACGTGGGTGTGGTTGGAAAAAAATCAAAAAATTAACAAGCGGAGGGGGCGTTTATTCGGCACCTAAGAGTACATTTCCCCGGATATAAGATCGTTAATTACGTTAAGCAGGAGTTCTCATATCCGGGGAATACAAAATCTTTTTTGATAACTATGAAAATACTTAAGAATTTTTTTTTTCCGGGATTGATTTTTTAATTGTCTAATTGGGAAGAATTGAAATGCTCAGAAAATAAAAGGAAAAATGGAATTTCGAGGGCTAAATTTGCAAGAGTAAAAATTCCACGAAAATATGTTCCCGCGAAAACTTCTTCTCTTAAGGTAATTGCAAGTTTAAGCATCGTAATTAAACCTTCACATTGAATTATAACTTTGTTACGCAAAAGATTGTTCTCATAGGTTCCAGTTCACAAAATTAATAAACGGATGGGGTCTCAAAAACTTACAGCATTGGAAAAATTGAATAATTGATAAGCGTGCCTTTATTAGACACATAAGAGTGATGATGCATAATATTGATAAAATATTTGCCAGTATTAAATTATATTTCCAACATTTCAGGAAAAAACGACAAATTTTTTCTTTACAGAAGCTTTTCAATGATTTTTTATCATCATCAGTGTAGTAAATGATATTAAATTTACAAAAACAAGTTATACAGAAAGAAGTAATCACAAAAAAGTGTCATGGGACTAATGTCATAAGGACGTGAAAAAATAGAACGTTTATTCGTGTTTACTTCTCTTATACCATTGTACCAGTCATACCACAATTGAAGGCATTTTGTCTCTAATTGATTATTTAACGAGGGTCTATTTAAAGCGTTAATTGATGCTTCAAAGTTCTTTCTCTCCTTATAATTGCTAGGGGTAATCATAAAATGTAGCCTCTCGTAAAAATGTCATTAGTAATAGCATTAAAAAACCTTTAGCTTCTCTTTTTATGCGGTACTTTTGATGAATTCTCATGACATTTTCTACAATAATATACAGTTTTTGGGACACCCTGTCTATAACTTGTTTTTGTTAATATAACATCACTTAATACACTGATGATGATGATGATGATTTAATCATTGAAAAGCTTCTGTAAAGAATAACTTTTTTTTCCGGGATTGATTTTTTAATTGTCTAATTGGGAAGAATTGAAATGCTCAGAAAATAAAAGGAAAAATGGAATTTCGAGGGCTAAATTTGCAAGAGTAAAAATTCCACGAAAATATGTTCCCGCGAAAACTTCTTCTCTTAAGGTAATTGCAAGTTTAAGCATCGTAATTAAACCTTCACATTGAATTATAACTTTGTTACGCAAAAGATTGTTCTCATAGGTTCCAGTTCACAAAATTAATAAACGGATGGGGTCTCAAAAACTTACAGCATTGGAAAAATTGAATAATTGATAAGCGTGCCTTTATTAGACACATAAGAGTGATGATGCATAATATTGATAAAATATTTGCCAGTATTAAATTATATTTCCAACATTTCAGGAAAAAACGACAAATTTTTTCTTTACAGAAGCTTTTCAATGATTTTTTATCATCATCAGTGTAGTAAATGATATTAAATTTACAAAAACAAGTTATACAGAAAGAAGTAATCACAAAAAAGTGTCATGGGACTAATGTCATAAGGACGTGAAAAAATAGAACGTTTATTCGTGTTTACTTCTCTTATACCATTGTACCAGTCATACCACAATTGAAGGCATTTTGTCTCTAATTGATTATTTAACGAGGGTCTATTTAAAGCGTTAATTGATGCTTCAAAGTTCTTTCTCTCCTTATAATTGCTAGGGGTAATCATAAAATGTAGCCTCTCGTAAAAATGTCATTAGTAATAGCATTAAAAAACCTTTAGCTTCTCTTTTTATGCGGTACTTTTGATGAATTCTCATGACATTTTCTACAATAATATACAGTTTTTGGGACACCCTGTCTATAACTTGTTTTTGTTAATATAACATCACTTAATACACTGATGATGATGATGATGATTTAATCATTGAAAAGCTTCTGTAAAGAATAACTTTGTTGTTTTTCCTGAAATGTTGGAAATATAAGAGTGATGAATTATCTGCTTTACACTTTTAATGAAGAAATGACTGCAAAAAGTGTAAAATGAATAATGTTACAGTAATTAAATACAGTAATTTTGCTAAGAACAACAATGAAAAAGAAAATTGTGGGAATAATGTTGTCTTAATTCATTTCACTTTTCTATTCTGATTTAGGTACACAAGTGACAGCTGAAGGAAAGAAAAATGTGAAAAGACTTCACGAATTGATACATTTATCACAACCTCATGCTCGCAAATATTTTCATCAGCTAAAAGATCAAACAGGTGCAATTTTATTTCCACAAGATCCAAAGCAATTAAATATGAGATTAAAAAGACAGAAACAAAAAATTCGAAAAATTGCAAATAAAGGCCAACAAGAAGTTTTATTTCCAGATGGTTCAAACGAAACGGATTCAAACGAATTTGACTTAACTCTTTTTAAACTGTTAATAAAAGTTTTTGGAAAAACTGGAAAACCAAACCAATTTTGGGACAAAAAACCTCCGCAAAACGATATGTCGCAAGAAGCCAATATTGCTCGTCTGTTTGTTGGTCGAAATTCCATTCAACATTGTGCGCAAGAAGTCTCAGATAGCAAGTTCAAAAAAATCGCCACCAATATCAAAAATGCATTGGCTGCACTTGGTGAAGATAAAAACACACTCCAAAATGTTCTTCCACCTGTACAGTACGGTGTGTCAAAACCAGTCAGCAACTTCTTTGGTCGAACAAACGATCTTGCTGAAATCCACAAAATGATTGTGCAAAACGGGAAGAATGGCATCTTGCGCGTGGTTGTCTATGGTATGTCTGGCCTCGGCAAATCTGAAACGGTAAGAAAATATTGCGATAAATTTGGTGACTTTTTTGACAACAATATTTTATGGATTAACGCTGGCAATCAAACTTCCTTAGAAAGTTCTTTTACAAAAATTGCAGACATAGTTGGATTGTCAATCAGGGATGAAAATGGTAATTTGAAAGAAATAACTACCATCATAAATTCTATTCACAAACATTTTCAAATTGAACAGATATTATATGTTTTTGATGATGTAATAAACATTAAATCTCTTGAAACCTTCTTACCTAAACACAAACCATCAGCAAGCATCATAACTACACAGTTAAAATACTGGCCACAGAATAAGTTTCAAATGCATCAACTTCAACAGTTTGAAGAATCTGAAGGCAGATGTTTTCTAGACGATAACCTGAAAGACAAAAAGATGAATCAAACACAAATTAACCGTGTCTTGAAACAAATTGGCGGTCATCCTTTAGCCTTGCAGCAATTTGTAGTGGCTTTAAAAAACACGATGCTAAGTGTGGAAGAATATTTAGATCTTTTGGAAAAAGAAACTGCAAAAATACTAGAATCAGGTCTGGTGACTATGCAAGGGGAGAAATCAGCAATTGGGGCCATCAGAATCACTATTGAGAAACTTGCTGAAACTGAAAATTCAATGCTTGCTCTTGAAATCCTAAAGACAATCAGCTACTTCTATTGTGACAACATTTCTTTCGAAGTTCTCAAACTAACCTTCCCTAATGAATATGTCAGCGACATTGTAAACGCCGTTCAAAAATTAGAATCACATTCCTTGATTAAAAACAATGGTAAAATAATCAGTATGCATTCATTAATTCAAAAAACAGTGGCTTCTCAATTTAAAAATGGTCGCGATAAATATTTTAAAAACTGCTTTGAAATGTTTCAAAATCAGTTGGACGTAGAAGAGATAAAATCGAATCATGAAAGCTTTGGAAAAGAATGGTATGAACATCTCATTCATTTCATTTCTATAAATATCAACAACACAGAAATTCACAATTTGTTGTACGAAAACTTTGATCGAATTTTGGACACGCTGAAAACTAAAGGAAGAATTAACGATTTAACCAATTTTACCGAATCTTTGCTCAAAACTTGTATCGACAAAAATGGTCCATCCCATGGAAAAACAATCTCAACGATGTATAAACTTGCCTGGTGTTATTACAAAATTGGTCAATATGATAAAGCGATTGAACTTTTCCAAAAAGTAATTGATGGACAAACAAATGTTTTTGGTAAAGGCGACGAAATCACACTTACATCAATGAACAACTTAGCGATGTGTTATACAGAAAAAGGGAGAATAGACGACGCAATTGAAATAAACGAAGAAGTACTTGATGGACGAACCAGACTTTTTGGTAAAAGTCACAAACTTACACTTATATCAATGAACAACTTAGCAGATTGTTATAAAGACAAGGGGAGATTAGACGACGCAATCAAAATAAATGAGGAAGTACTTGATGGACGAAGAAAACGTTTTGGCGAACGTGACGCACACACACTGGCATCAATGAACAACCTAGCATCGTGTTATCGAGAAAAAGGGAGATTGGACGACGCAATTAAAATGAACGAAGGCGTAATTGACAAGTCCACAAAACTTTTTGGTAAAAGTCAGGAAATCACACTTACATCAATGAGCAACTTAGCATTGTGTTATTACGACACAGGGAGATTTGACGACGCAATCAAAATAAATGAAGAAGTACTAGGTGAACAAAAAACTCTTTTTGGTAAAAGTCACGCACGTACACTTGAATCGATGAACAACTTAGCATTGTGTTATCAACGCAACAAGAGATTAGACGACGCGATTCAAATACATGAAGAAGTTCTTGATGAGCGAACAAATCTGTTTGGTAAAAGTCACGCAGACACCCTTGGATCGATGAACAATTTAGCATTGTGTTATCAAGCCAAAGGTAGATTAGACGACGCAATTGAAATACATGAAGAAGTAGTTGATGAGACAACAAAACGTTTTGGTAAAAGTTACGGAGACACACTTATGTCGATGAACAACTTAGCGTTCTGTTTTCAAGAAAAAGGCCGATTAGAAGACGCAATAAAATTAAATGAAGAAGTACTTGACGAGACAATAAAACGTTTTGGTAAAAGTCACGCACTCACGCTTACATCGATGAAAAACTTAGGATCGTGTTTTAAAGATAAAGGAAGATTGGGCGAAGGGAATGAGCTCTTAAACGAAGCACTTCTGATAAGTAAATCATCGCTTGGAGAAAATCATCCATTGACAAACAAAATTAAAACGAAGTTGTTATCTTAGTTTTGAATGTTACTTTGAATTTTATGTTTTGAATGAATGTGAACCTAATATAATGTCTGGCTTAGAGCACATACCGTAAGTTCTCTAATAAGCGCCTGGGCGGTAATAAATTTTTTTTGAAGTTTAGGGGGCGCTTATTAGAGAGGGGCGCTTATAAAAATATCTAGAAAGTGGGTGTCAACTGTACGATTATTAAGACGAAATAAAAAAGTTGAAGAAAGGAAAAGCTGTTTATATGAACACTAAAATTTCCGAAATTAAGAGGGGAACATTTATTTAACACGTTTTTATGACTATAAACATCATGTAAATATTTTTAAAAGACAATCTTTTGTTTCTAATATGGCATTTTCTTTTTTTCTCCAAAATTCTAATTACCGCCCGGGCGGTTATTAGAGAGGCGCGCTTATAAAAATATTTTCATCTTAAGGGGGGCGCTAATTAGAGAACTTACGTTAAATATCCAAAATATGATTTTTCTGAGCAATATGTTAATTTGTAATACATCAAGTTTTTAATTTATAATTTTAGTAATGTTATCATGATTTGAGTAAAAGTAAATTTCACGTTACTGATTCGAGAAAAATTTTATTTTGGAAGAAGTTTAAATTTTGAGCTTCTTTATCGCTTCTGACTTTGAAACTGTTCAAACGTTCAGTTTGATAATAACTTAGCATGTTGTTATAAAGACAAAGGAAGATTCATTGAAAGGAATAAAATACTTAAAAGAAGCACTTGATATTAGTATATAATCGCTTGGAGAAAATCGTAGTAAAGTTGTTATCTTAGTCTTCATGATAAAGTTTGGAATGAATGTTAAAGGGCACAAAAATATATCACGGTATTTGTATAGCAATATTTTATTTTGTAAGTGTTGTATGAAATTTTAGTACTTTACAATCCATATAAAAGAGTTACGCGCGGATGTTTGGAAGCAAAGTGAAATCAAATTTATTTTAATTTTTGGCATTGGTCTAGGTCTGACTTCTTTGATTTTTACTTTCGTTTATTTATGGGTTTCCCCACGAATCAGCTAATTATTATTGATCTTTTCCTTTTTACCTTGAAAATGTTTCTCTGGACATTTTGTTTCTATCCGATTTGTTTCATGCTAAAATCACAGGTAGTGACAATAAAAATGTGTAAAGATTTAACTAGAGCTGCCTGAAAATATGTTCATTTCATTATCAGTTTAATCTATTTTTATGAAAATTAATCTAGCCTACACAAACCCCACCCCAGCTTACGGTTAAGTTTATTGGGTTCGACGCCCAACTGGGGATATTTTAATAATAATAATAAAAAATAAAGACATTTTCTTCGTCAATTCTATATCTTTTTCTGAACTGAAACGAAACGTTTTTACATAAATTATTTTGTGATTTTTGAGTATTATGTTTTTTCACATGATGCCTGCAGTAGAAGAATGATGTATTTATGTATTAAAATATATTTAAACGTCCTCAAAGTCACGAACCAAAAATTTGAGAGAATAATTTTAGTAAATTTGACTTTTTAAGAAATTTAGTACAGTACAGTTAAGGTTAGGTAAAAGCCTACACAATACAATCTGTGATTGCCTTTGCTGACAAATTTTGGGAAGTTTATTTTCGTGGTTTTAACTTATATACGGAATAGCATTTAGGGAAATGATAAAGAATCCGGAATTTTTAAACAAAATAAAAAATTGTTCTTTCTGTTCTAAATTATCAATATCAATAGATTTTTTACATTGTTAGGGTTTATGTCTAAACTATTTGTTTACTATTGCATTGACAGACGGTATTGACAGCCATGAAAAGGAATAGCACCAATAAATGCTGTAAAAGCAGGTGTTCTACTTGAAACTACCATGGCACTAAAATTTAAAATCTTTCGGCTAATTGATTTTTCGCCAATGCGAAGAACATTGGAACTCACGATATTGAAAAATTTTACATCAATTTTTCAGACAATGCTCTTTTAAACTTTAATCCACTTTAAATAGGTCTGGTTTTTATGAATTTCAACAAATTGGTAGATTTTTGGTTCAAAATGAAAAACCTACGTTAATTGGCAGCAAAAACCATACAATAACATAACTTTACTTTATACAATTATACAATTAATTCATTCACTGGGTAATGAGAAATACTTTATGACAGAACAATTTAAGTGATTAACGCATAATCATTTTCTTTTTTTTTCCAATTACAATTACCAGGTAATGAGAAAAACATTTTGAGTATCAAAAAAGTTTATCCAAGGTTATTGAACGTCGTTTCTTCGCTAAAAATTCATTGAATATTTGCGATATTTATAGCAGAAATTATTCTGCTGGCGATCTATCCAAATATACATTTTTTATCTCAAAAATATTTTTTCCATATAAGTTATAGAGGAAAAAAGTTTTTATTACCTTCATTAAATTCTTAAGGATCAATTAAGTTGAGTGACGGTAATTAAGAAAATAATGAGAGAAGTAAAAATTGTTTCTTCTATAACTTACCTGGGAAAAGTATTTTTTTTTTAAAGAATTAAATATTCGGATAGATCTCAAAACTCAAAAAGACCTTTTTTCTGATATAAGAATCGCAAAATGTTAATAAATATTTAACAACAAAAATGCGTTCAATAAC
>JAUBWS010069544.1:0-14064 GCA_032270445.1 Darlingtonia californica
GTCACATATATGGTTTCTTTTTTATAGATTGGTTCTCTTATAAAAGAACTTGGAATCAAGAACTTAAATATTATAAAAACTGTTGGAAACCCAGATAAAGAAAATACAAAAGCAGATACTAAATCAAAGCAATTAAAAAAAGAAAAGAAAGTAAAGAAAATTAAACAGGAAGATGAAAGTGAAAAAACAAAAGAAGATTTATCACAAAATTTTACATCAGACAAAATAGAGAGCAGCAATGCACATAAGCAAAGTATCGCAAAATTTAATATTGATGATATCCTAGCTCATAAACCTTTAGAAAACTACACTAAAATATTGCTGAAGGATTGTGTGCCATGGCATGATAAGGTAAGTCCATCACAGTTTGCCATATTTTGAATATTCTGGTTCTTTAGAGAGAATTATTTTCTTCTTACCTTTGTGCTGGATACAGCACTTATTGGGTGTGATGATGTGTTTGAAAGTTGAGATTTACAGCAAACAAGTGGGATTTATTACAGACAACTTTAGTTTTTGGTCTCTTCAGAGCTTTAAGATATATTCTGTTGCAAAACACTTCAGATAACTGAGACATTAGATCAATTGGAGACTTTCTTTTCCTTCCAATTCATTTATGTCCTGGCACTATGCTACTGTACAAATGAGACATATGTTTACAGAGATTCATACAGAGGTTATGACAAATTTGAATTAGAAATATATTTAGTAGGTTTTAAATAACAGCTGGAAAGAGACTGACTTGGATGGTAAAACAATTTACAATTTGTGGAGAAATAGTGGAGTAATTTTTTACCAATTACAAATGTTTGAAGCAATTTTGCTTATAGGTTTCAAAAGTCCCTAAAGAAGCTTCCCAGCTAGCCCCAGAAACACTGAAAGATGTCTATCAGAAAGTGGAAAAGTATTGGGACAAGGAGGTTGAAATCTATCAAACAGGTAAGAAATGCAATTTTTATTTCACCCAACATTTTCTGCATGACTTTTCAAAACACACTTATTATTAACTTGTGTTGGCAAACAGGAAAAGGGGTCTCAGCTTCTTTTATTGATAACATCATTGGCGTTACCAGGAAATCACTGGCAATTTACCAGAGTATTAATACTGGTGTTTTGCCATTTTCCACTTTTGCAGACACCAGTTTTCTGATACTTTTTTCTTGGTATAGCAGTAAATTAGCAGTGGGGAATTTACTGTTGAGCACATAAATTACAGGTAAGCCCCCTGTCCTTGTGAAACACAACAATACAATTACTTTCAATGATGTTTAGGAAAGAATAAGGACAAATCAACAGATGCACAATGGTTATCTACAGTGCTGAAATCAGGAACTTTATCAGACAAAACAGCTGCATTGACAATGTTAACACAGGAGTCACCTATTCATTGTATGAGGAGTTTAGATGCTTTAATGGCATTAGCAAAGAAGAAAGCCAGAAGAGAAGCTCTTGTAGCTATAGGTTTGAATATTTCTGTTGTATTTGTCATTTGGTGGCCCCTAGTGAAAACAACCACAGCACTTTCAGTGGTCTGGGTTATTCTAGGCTAGCCACTTAAGATATGAATTATTGTTATTATTATTATTATTATTATTTGCATGCTGCGTATAACTCTAAACCAGACCAGCTCAGCAGCTTACTTTCAATGGAGCATTTATTTCGGGGAAAAACTATTGTTGTTTTTGCAAGTAAGATTGAGGTAACATTCATGGCTTTGGCACAATAAAAGTATCATGGGTGATAAACATCATTATGAAAGACTAACTAATAAACAAAGTTATAAAACAAAAAATTTAGATAGCTTTGACATTCATTAAAGATTCAGTTTCAAAACACGATTTAAAAATGAGGTTCTGAAATAAACCTTAGAATTTGACTGTTGTTTAATTGTTCAATAATTATGTCATTCTCTCCAAATTCCCCCTCAAGGAAGTAATTTACACTCGAAAGTGTAAAAACTACACAGCGTGAATTTCTACTGAATACAGTACCGTACTTTACCGTATATGGAAGAAATAAGTCCGCATACGGTAATATACGGGACCCGTATTCGGACAACGTTGTGCTAGTTTAAGCTTGCATATAACTTATAACACTACTTTTTTTATTTAGATTCACTAAGGCATTTGTGGATTTCAGATCTACTTCCAGATGTAAAGCTTAGAAAATTTGATCAGGTCTTGATTTTTTTTCCCTTTGAACTTGTTGATTCAGCATCTTAAAACTGTTCTTACACACACATTTTTTGATAAGAATTTACTTTTTATCAGAGTATTTGGTCTTTAGTGACTATTTAAATCAATATTCTATTGGGTGGAACAGAAATTGCTGACCTCGAAAACACTGAAAAATAAAAAAAGTTCATTTGCATTTCTTTGATTGATACCAGATTATGTAGTTTTGAGAATAACTGTCTTCTTGTCATTGTTGTTTAACGAATCTAGTGTTTAAATTATTTACAGTATCCTATTGAAGAACTGGAAACTGAGGAAGGAACAAAGACATCACAAATAAAATCAATGATAATAATGGTTTACGAGGATAAATTAAAAAATGTCTACACTGAATTTCTTGAAATAATTAAAGTAAGTAGCACTCCCAAAGACTTGATACACAATCGAATTGATTTAACCCTTCACACTCAAGGATTATCACATTTTTGAACATTTTTTATCTCTTCATGTACTTGACTGGTGACTGGTGAATAGGAGGTGCATCTAATTCTAATGAAATGATTTTTCCTATCCTTAAAGGGATTCTGTGATGAAAATTTTTTTTCTAATATATATAATATTTTAGAGCTCAAAAATTTTGTTTGATTTTTTGATTTGTTTTGACAGGATTGAAAAATTTCCTTTCGTTCAAGAGATATATTGACTTAAATTGATTGGTTAACATCCTTATAATGGAGTTATATCTCCATTATACAGAGGATCGATTAAAACTTTGAAACAAAATATCTCGTGAACAAGAAAAGGTATTGAAAAACTGTAAAAACTGCTGTGAACAGAATTTCAAGCACTGCAACATATCAAAAAGGTATTTTTCATCACATAATCTCTTTAACTTTGACATTCTTTAAATTTTGGCTTTTACAAGTTTTAAATTGTTCAAGCCTTAGGCCATATCTTGCCTGCCGAAATGAAGGATTTGATAGTTGATATGAATAAGGAACTTGAAATTCTAATTGTTTTTCTTTCTAACAGGCATTGTCAAAAGATCCACTTGTGAATATTAGAATGAAAATCTTAGGTATTGAATATTTTTACATTCAGTTTGTTTTAATTAATTTTCCATTATAATTTACTGCATCAAAGGGTTCAAGTTACTAAGGATAGGAACTGTTGGGAAAATATTCAAAAGGGACTAGAAATCCTTTGTGAATGTCTTTTTTATTCAGAACTACTTCAGTCTTTTATACTTACCAAGTCATGCTTCTATTGTGAAAATTTAAACTTGATAACTCTATAAAAGTTTTCAAATTCTTTTTATCAGTGCCATTAAAATGGATAATATGGATAATTTGGCAATCTTCAACACATATTTATTGTTTTGGGTCCATTTAATTTGCAGTTCCGTTCTGTTTCTCTTCATTATCTAAGGTTTTTTGCACATAAAATTTTATATTTGGCTTGGATTTAATTGTGTGGTTTTCTGAAAAAAACTGCGAAAATTTTTTATCTATGTTAGGTAACATCCAGTATGGAAAACTTTGTTTGATAATGAATGAAAAGGAACTTTGTCATTTTTTTAGGTATTGTTTATGAGTTATTGGTGATGAAACCAGAACAAGAACAGGTACGTTCGCTATTTTCTTGCATATTGTACACCGACATAAATGCTGATGTAACTAAAAATTTACATATTATTAAGTCAGCACTAGTTTCTTCGTGTCAGTGTGTTTTTGCTCTTCTGAAGATTACTACTAAAAAACGTTTTGCTGTCGAAAAATTGATATTTCTTGTTTATGTTGGCATTTTTCAGTCAACGTAAAAAAAATTGATCGTCGACGTAAAATAAAAGAATTGAATTTTAGAAGCTGAAAAAAAAGCTGTTCTATGATTTTTGTTTTTTTCATCGTTCAACGAGGTCGCAACGCGTGAGCTTCCAGTTGCTCATTCAGAACCCCATATAACTGGATAAGATGGTAATGTAATGTTGCCTTGAATTCACCATATACTCTTTCTTTCCCTTTCTTTTTTTATTAGACTCTTTTATCCATACTTATAAATAAAATTGGGGATCCTGAAAGAACGGTTGCATCCAAAGTCTCATATCATCTACTTCAATTAGGTAAACGAACGATTTCAATATTTTTTCAAGTGTCGATATAAATGTATATTGTTGTTTTCTTTTGGCCTATGCAATACTTTTCTTTTCAAAAGTCATGAAGCATCCAAACATGGCGGCTATCGTGGTCCAAGAAATTGAAAGGATGATGTTTCGACCCAATGTTGGTTTAAAAGCACAGTACGTTTTTTAAAAAGATTACTTTTAATATACTGGCATTATTAATTAAGTCTTTCCTAAGATAAATTGTAAAACTTTAAATAGTGATCAAATTAATAATCGAGTGTTTCTGAGTATACATAATTCTTAGAACTGCATTTTCCCATAACTGGAGTCTGTTATGCCCTATTTCCTGGTTTACCTTGGTGGTAGTCTGCGAAAGTCAAATTCTTGATGTAAGAGTTGTTTGAAATTGGGGCTCTTTGCTTATCACTTAATTTTGTTGTCCTATTTTTTAGATATTACGCTTGTTGTTTTTTGAATCAAATACCCTTGTCACATGCCATGAAGTCAACAGCATCGAAGCTCATTTCACTGTATTTCTCATTCTTTAAGGTATGAAAAAAATTGAAATTCTTTAGGCCCACAATGTTTTGCGAAATTTAGCATAATCAATATTATAGTGATTTACACATTTTAAAGAAAAGTTTATATGTCACATTACCAGACATGCTTTTTTGAAAAGTTGACAGGTAGGGGGGAGGGGGGCTTTTTTACCCATGACTAGGACTTTTGCTAATATCTCAGGAATGGGACATGCTAAACACTTGAAATTTGCATGTTAGTGGTGTTACATATAATGATATAATTCTAAACATAGCAAAAAGATTTCAATATGTTACCATTGTAACTGCCGACTTTCACGCTTCTGCACAGCGTTAATCCCAAGGAGTTTAAGAATGCAAAAAAGTGCCAATTTTCTAAGAGCCATAACTCTCGATTGAGTAAAGAAATTTTTAAAATCTGTTTTGATATTTGAATTGACAAAAGAAAGGGCTTGCCTGAGTATGTCATTTGATTTTATGAAAGTATATTCCTGGAGCTCTACAGTGCGCCAAAAGTGCTATAGATAAAGAATTACCTTTTGGTGCGCCATTATGAAAATATGACGTGAGTAGATGGTGAAATATATAGAAATTGGAAATTATCCATTCACACGCTTTTTGGCTGAGACCTTGCTCGGCCCTTGTAATCTGACTGTGACAAGTGTAACATAACTGTGAAACGAGAAGAGCATCGAATCCACCACTTGGCTCATTGATCTGGTAATGTCACGTGGCACTGAGTGCCGAAACCGGGGCATTAGTTAAGCAGTTGCTCGGCCCTTGTAATCTGACTGTGACAAGTGTAACATAACTGTGAAACGAGAAGTGGTAAGGTTGTAATTGGAGTTGTTCTCCCCCAGACCATTAGCGTGATATCATCGGATCGATAGCTCAGTGGTAGAGCTATCGCCCGGCAAGCGAGAGGTCGTGGGTTCGAATCCCACTCAACCCACAGTGTTTGAAATACTTGTCTCAGCCAAAACGCGTGTGAATGGATGGTTTCTAATTTCTATATATATATGCACTATAATGCGTAATTACACATGGTCTCATGTATAGATGGTGAAAGTTTCGAATATTTATTACTTTCCTATCAAAAGATATTAACAATGACTTTTGGTGCCATTTTTACCAAAATATATTGACATTTGACAACTTACTCCAGCAAATTGAGCATAATCACCCACTGAAATTTTCAGAAAATGTGTTAAATAGAATTATATTGAGGTAGGGAAAGTTTCAAGCTCGATATATGGTAAAGCCTGATATATGGTAAAAGGGTAAAACAATTAACTGCGAAAAAATTTGTAACTTCTTTCAATACAATTGAACTCTATTTTGTTGTAGATCTTGGTGAATAAACAGTCAAAAGCTAAGGAAGCAGATGTGCAAGTTTCAAAATTATTGAGTGCCTTGCTGACTGGTGTTAATCGTGCTTACCCATACACTGAAGGTATCCTTCTTTATATTTTAATTACTATAAAATCTGTGGCACGTTTTCCATAAAAATATATGGTAGCTCTTAAGTACAGCGGTTACATACCGTACCATTACGAAAAACGATGTTTTTATTCTTTGGTGGCTATTTGACTACACACAATTTGTTATAGACCGTTCCACGATGCGCGGAAAACTTATGTAATGTTTCGTTTGTTTTGATGCCTCACATAATGGTGACCAAAACATTACGTCATAGAAACAGCTAAGCGCGGAACTTAATGTTTTGGCTGCCATTATGAGAGGCATAAAAAAAAACGAAACATTACGTAATCTTTCTGTGTACCGCGGAGCGGTCTATAGACAAGTAGGTTTTCAGCCATACTTTAACATAGAGACTAAATCAACACTTTCATTACATAACGGGAGAATTCTATGATCAATAATGGTCCATTCAGTTCAGGTTGCTTCCCTCAAACATCAATACTCTTGATGTGTGAATCCTTTTCTTGAAGGTGGATATTGCTTTTTCTTATAAAAGAATCATCAATGAAACATTCAAAATTATTATTTATCAGTATGTGGGAATGTGATTGTTGTTCATGATATATGCTGATTTTTTATTTGTTTATCATTATATTTTATCACTAGATCAATATAATCTTAATATCTTTTTGCTTTTTTGTTTATTTTACTAGGTGAAGAAACTGATTATGATGAGCAATTAGATATGTTATTCAAATTGTCACACGATAAACACCTTAGTACCAGTATTCAAGTATGAATGTTTTCTTTACCTTATCATTTTAATTAAAAGGATTGTTGTCGCAGAGCTATGATACCTTTTCACGGGAAAAAGCAGGTCTAAGGTTCAAATTGTTTTCTAAATACTGTATTATAATTTGAGTTGGCCAAGACTAGTTCTCTCGGAAATCACCACAATGTGGTATCTTAAATGGATTGATTTCGCGGATTTTCAAATTTTCCGCAAAAATTAATCCACGCAAAATATTCAAATTTCGTTGATTGAATCCACGCGAAATAAGGTCAAATTGGCCATTCGCGAAAATTAGTCTACGCCAACATTAATCCACGTAAGGTATTTTACTCAATTGTTCTTTACGGTCCTCTAACTTTGCCTTAAAAAATGTGATTTCTGACACTGTTTTAGAAGACTTTTAGGCGAGTATTAGCCTCATTTTGTACTGACTGAAGTTAAGATTGATACTGGTCTTTTATTTGTTTTAATATTTTTTTGTTGCTGTTTTTGTCAATTTTAGTCACTTTATATCAATGCCGAATGTAATCTAGGTGAAATGTAATGTAATCTAAATATCTCAAAATCTCAATTTATTAAGATTTATTAAGGTGTATTAAGATTTTATTGGCAAACATTGCAACAGCCAGAAAAAGAGTTTGAAATAAATAGTTTGAAAATTCTAGGAAGATACACTCTGTCATGGTTTTCATTTTGTTTAGGCGTTCATGTTAATATATCACGTTATGGAATCAAGGTAAGCTGAACCTTTTTGGATGGTTTTGGTCTTTGTCTTTTCGTAGCTCAAAGAGTAATTTAAAAATATATTTCCAGTTTTGATACCAATTCTTGCAGTATTGATAAAATTTTCTGCAGAAATTGGGGTTAAGTATGATAAAAAACTAAGAATAAACTGGGTGTGACATGATGTTTGACATGGAAAAAATTAATTGCAAGCCCGCACTTTGTCATAAAAAGCCTCTTTCACTACCACCATTTGAACACACTCTGTGGGGCTTTTTTTGGGTTTGATTTTTTCAATACTTTTTTTCAAATTGAAAGACAATTTTTGAAAGTTCGAATTTGAAAAGTCCAACACATACAGGGTGTTTGGAAAAAAACGGAACGCTAAAGATTTTTTGAAAACATTGATTTGATTTATGCAAAGTGATTGTGCATCGCAACATAATAGCACGTGTCAATGTGACTGTTACTGTTCAAATGACAAAGACGACAAAGTCTCTTGAGAATTTGAGTTCGCGTCTTTCTCTTGTTTTTAAGAATCCTGCAATACAGTTTATAGGTTATCTCGTTTCGTTTTCTTGCAACTTACAAAAAATTCTTATTCTTATAAAAGTTATTTCTATCTTGTAACTTTTGTATATTTTCTTCCTGTAAAGTGTTATGGCGAAATTTTCTTGTTGATATCTTTTCTAAAGTAATTCGATGTTTTTTGATAAATAAAAATGCGTAAAAAATGAATTGATCAACACTTCTGTTTTTCCCAAATAAATAGTTGTTTCGTTTTTCTGTAACAAATGTAATACATGACAAAATGTACTGTATGCAGCAACACACTACAATAGACGAACAAACCAACCAAATCCAATCTCACATTTAATTTATGTTGCGATGCACAATCACTTAGCATAAATTAAATCAATGTTTTAAAATAATTCTTAGCGTTCCGTTTTTTTCAAGACACCCTCTAGAGCATGAAAAGTATATAAGAAAATGGGGTCATATGACAGTTTTGTACTCTTCATCTCAGCGCTCAAAAAAGCGGTCATTCTCTGATGATGTCACCAGGAAAATAGGCATTGAATGGTTGCTTATTTTTCTGATTTATTCTATTCCACAGACAAACAGTGTCAGATCGTTTTTATCAAGCTTTATATGGGAAACTTCTTGATCCCACGTTGAAGACATCATCCAAACAGGTATTACTATGTTTACACACTATCTAATTCAAAATCTGTACCGTCCTGAGGGACTTAAGTTCCCAGCGACGACCACAATTTCACACAATTCCCAAACTGAGGCTTGAGGTCAGACTCGGACTCACGACTTCAGTATTTTCTGGACTGTTGCTCTACCAACTGTGCTACCCAGCCAATATTGGGAACAGTGTCGGGTTTTGAATTAATAATCACTTCATTATCCCAGATGTAATCAAGGTATTAAGGATTTGCATTTAAGTCTGTACCATCATATGTGGGACTTCTCACATAGTGTGCCAACCCGATCCCAGTGGGAAAAATCGTGAAAAAACCCACGTGGAGGAGGTGTTTTCTTTTTAAAAATGCTCGCAAAAATTTATGACTTTAAGGTAAGCTAAGCTAAGGATCCACAAAATCAAAATTAATTACTGGTTTTTTCGAAGAATATGTATTGTCGTTTCAGGCAATGTTATTGAACCTAATATTCAGAGCTGTTAGAGATGATCCTATTCTAAAAAGAATTAAGGTTTGTTTTTTGTTTATGTTCTATTTTTCATTGCCCTGAGATTTTTGATTAAACACAGTATATTTTTTTCTGGTTTAGACATTTGTGAAGAGACTTCTCCAAGTGAGCTCACAAAATCAATCATCCTTCTTATGTGGAATATTATTTTTGTTGTCGGAGGTTTGTTTTCCTTTTTATAGGGATTGCTGCTACTTTCTGTTTTTTTGGGTTGTTTTGAATATAACCACGTTCATAGATGGGTTGGCTTCGTTTATTCATGGATCTCTTTAACTAGTCTTTCTTAAATTGCCATTTCTTTGATTTATTTTGTGAAAGAAAAATAATGATGATAATTTCCTAATTGTTTATTTGACAGGTGATCAAGAAGAAACCAGGTGTCAAAAGTATGACAAGTCAACCAGAGGTTGGTTTCAATATAAACCCATTATCAACAATATGATAATTTTTGCTGAATCCGACTTGAATTTTACTAGAAATTTATCGTAGGTATGGCGCCTCACCCGAATTGTAATCTCTAGTTGCTACGGAAAATGGAATAATGGCTCTCTCATCATCATTTGCTGCTTATGCGAAATATTTTAATTTTTTTCCATGCAACCTTCGTTACGCAATCGTAAATTTTTGTTTCATTACAATCGTTTTTATCAATTTTTCTCTTATTGTATTCCTATCCTTCGCTATGGAATGAATTCTTTTAATATTCGGGGTTCTGAGATCAACCTTTTTTATGTAGGATGATGACGAGGAAGAGCATTTCACGGATATAAAAATCGATGAAGATGACGATGAAGTAACTGCTGACGTCAGTAAGGAAAATGACGTCACTGTGTCAGGTTCAAAGGAGGAACAGACTGGTGAAAAAGATGTCCAAGCCGCTTCTTCATGGACTTTCCGTAATTCCAATAAAAACGAAAGCAAATACAATATGCTGGCAAGAAATCCTTTGTACGCTGGTGCCGAGTACACATGTGCCTGGGAATTAGTTCCATTGACCAATCACTTTCATCCATCGGCTCAACACTTCGCCAGTTCTGTTTTAAAGGTAAGTATCACGGTGTGAAGTTTCGAAATTTTAGAAATATCTTGGGGAAGACATGAGGAAATGCCGATTTCTCATTCACCATAGTAAACTGGTTTATAGAACTTCATTAAACACACTGTAATAAATTTAATTTAGGGAGAGGATATTTATTACAAAGGAGACCCACTAGAAGACTTCACATTACTGAGGTATGGATTCTCTTTCCTGAATGTGACGTTTGGTCACCCAAATTTTTTATTGCTTTAAAATATTATAGACACTATGTTTCGTGTGATTTTTATTTGAAATCAAGTTCTTGAAAAATTGAATTTTTGTCACTTTTGTCGGACGAAAATTTTATCCGACATTTTTTTGTCGATTAGGTATGAAATGTACCTCAGAAATAAATAACCGTTTACAGAAAATATGCCTAACCTGCCTTGTAATGAACTTTACATTTTTAAAGGTTTTTAGATCGTTTTATGTATCGTAACCCAAAGAAGAAAGAAAAAGAACACGGACATTCTCTTATGCAGGTATAAAATCTTGATACAGATATGTAGAATTGAATCACGTCTTATTATTTGAAAACACATCTTTCCTTAGACTAATTTTAGTATGCTCCGCCTTGTTCTCGATCCAATTTATTTATGGCAACCGAGTGTTAAACGGAATAATATGAAGAGCAAGTTATTGCATGGTCACACTTGGGAGATCGTTGTCAACACAAAGTTGAGGCTTTCTGTAGTGAAATTTGCCAATCTCTTTATTCTTCGTGGCGCCCTGAGTTGTTTTCAGGAAGATAGGAACCTCATTGATAACAGCTCTTGAAGAGCTAAAAAGACTGTCCTGGGTAATAACGAAGGTAACATTTCTTTCAATTTCAGAAACGCGAATCCTCGTCACGACTAAAAGAACAGCCGGTAAATACGAAAACGTTCCTCCAGAAAACAGAATCAAATGTGAGAGAAGATGAACTGTTCTTCCTGCGATTCTTTAAAATGAAGGAAAGTTCAAGTTCGAAAAAGAAGAAGTCAGATGATAATACTGAAGACATGGGTCAAGACTTTGGTGGTATGTAGCCTTTTTCCTCATACGTTGAACAACCCTTTCTTAATAAGGGGAGCATAGAAAAAATGCTATTAAATCTTCTGCTTTTTTTAACACCCCATCAAACAAACTGAAAGGAAAAATATTGAAATGTTTGATCACTAGATAAGAGACATCAACCTGATATGTTTAGTTTGTGACCTGGATAGCGTAAAATAGGGGATACAAGAAGATAAGAGATACCTAGAAAGTTGCATCATATTCCTTTCCAAGCACCTTTAAATGAATAAAAATTCTAAAATAAAATGTTTAACGATTTACTCTTGCAGGTGATTTCGAAAATTTCAGGGATATGGATTTTGCGAGGTAAGGCTTTGCTATTACTTTGTGTATGTGACAACAACAACACAAAATACGACGTTTTAAAGACGTTATCTTCACGTTTTGGAGACGTTCTGGGCCGTGTTTATGAAGTTTTTGTTTTGTTTTTACCTCACAGTGAAATGAAGAAAAACAAAGAAAAAGTAAATAAGAAGAAGACAAAAGGGAAAGATGAAGATGAAGATGATGACGAAGCGAGCGCAGATGAGGATAGCGAAGTAGATGAGGATGGTAAGTCATATATTTTAAAGAAAGTTTGCGGTTTATCGGCCTATTCAGTTTTCTCTTGCAAAATTTATTCACTGCGAAAAAATTTCAAGGTAGCGCTGCGCAATCAATTGTATAAAAATATGTCTCGATTTTTTTGCTTTTATCAAAGCTTTGGACCGTTTTTTCTTGCAATTTCTTAAACCTGCAAATTTAATTCCGTGAATTTTACTTAATTCGTCCAGCCGTGAAAGTTGATTCTTACAAAATATGAAAATTTCGCGGTGGCGCTGAAATTTTCTTCGCACGAATGCTTCTTCCTTTGAGACACATCACGAAAACTTGAAAAATCAATTTGGAGATCATCATTCTTATTTAGCCCGAAAGCTATTTAACCGAGTCAGAATTGAAACCAGGAAACACAGAAAACATTTCTTATAGCTAACACCTGTATTCATAACTGACTGCTGTAAGAGAATTCTAGCTCATTCGCGTCTTAATTACTTTTATGAAAAAATTAGTGTAATGACATCGGATCGATAGCGCAATCGCCCGGCAAGCGAGAGGTCGTGGATTCAATCCCCACTCGATCCGTTACCTTTGCGGAATATGGAAAGTCACAGTAGTGCAGTTGATTCATTAAAAGATAACGTTTCGGTAAAGGTAACTTTGGGTGCGAGATCGCCGAGGGTATTCGCGCGCTGTATTTATCTTTAAATTTCAGGCATTGTCTAAAACGCTGTAGAAGGAAATGGATCTTGATTTATAAGCTGAAGTTTTGATCTTAGATATTCCCATATTTTGTATTTTAATTCATTTATTACTCGATTTTGTTTTTTATAGAAGGTTTTGACTATGACGACATGGAAGAAGAATCAGAAGAAGGTCAGTTTTGCACTTATTTCTTGATTTTTGTATAAATATAAAGAAGACACTCGCCGACCGTATTATACCGTATCATGTTTAATACAAATTGCCCATAGTGGACGTTCCTGAACTGTGTAACTGGTCCTTTGAAGAAAACTGTTTCGAAGACAATTTCTTGTACGACGTCGTTAAAATGTGAAATTTTCAATACTACAGTACCTTTGATTTCACAGAATTCATCGCCATGGTTTCCTGGTACTTTAAGAGTTAATTTGTCATTCTTCCAATTGAATTACCAGAAAAATTTAATTTACGAAAGCAATATCTATTATTTCAACTAAACCAGTCAAACATACACACAATCTCAACCAAAAACCGTCGTGTGTTTATTGCAGTTTTTATTTGTCCATTATGAACTGGTTGTTTCTTTTTCAATAGATTTTGACGACGAAGAGATAACAGGAAAGAAAAATTTCTCCGACAAAGATTACGAAGAGGTACCTTCAGGAGAGAATTTGGCGGGAATTTTTTATCTACCTATCATTATTAATTTCCCTCTTCACGTTTTTTTATGAGCAACGCCTTTTGTTAACTCAGCCTCGGTGTTGCTTAGAATCTAGTTGTTCTCAGGCTCGAGTGTTGCTTAGGTGTTGCTTACTCCAAAATCCTTTCTTTTTCGGAATTCGGTTCAGTTTATACGTGGGCTGTTATTAATATTTATTTTGTTAGTTTTGAAGTAGCTACATAAAATGAAAAATTATCAAACTGGTTTCTTCTGATTTTTCCTATATTACTTTGCTTAAAAATTAGCTTTTTTGAGTCTAGTGTTGCTCTTAAAAAAACGTCCGGTCACTGAATACAACTGAGGCTAAGGTGTTGCTTAAAAATGAGCTTATTTGAGTCTAGTGCTCATAGTCATTAAATACGGCCCTGAACAATACCATACAGTATTTGGACTAGTTGGAACCAAAATGGAAATAATAGTCCGTACGATTTAAAACGAGATTGTTTTCAGTAGACTTTGCTCTAGTATCGAATACAAC
>JAUBWS010069566.1:0-14057 GCA_032270445.1 Darlingtonia californica
GGTGTTTCCAGGAAGGCAGGACCCTCATTGATAGCAGTTCATAGAGAACTGAAGAGGCTATCCTGGGTAAATAATTAAATAATAATAATAATAATAATAATAATAATAATAATGACACTTAACAATAACACACTTGCATCCAAAGGGTCAGTAGTATCATGAGCATTAATCAGCATGCTGTCTCGCTACCTTCAGATTTTTCCTTTTCTTGAGTGAGGGTAGTCAAATGAAAGAAGACTGTTTCCAATTATAGTATACCAAAATATGATTGAGTTTTCAGTGAAAAGTTTAGCGAATTTACAGCCTTGGGTTCAGGATGAAAAGCCTACAATTACATGACCAAGAGCATACATTTCCAAGGATTTTTTAGTATTTCAGTCAGGAGTGAAAAGTTCGCATAATAATGTTTATCATTATTTATGACCAAGTTTTACTTACTGAATAAATCGTTTGCTGTTACTCTATCCCAATCACAATTGCACACTGCCAACCGATGTGTTTCAGCATTCTCTATCCTTTTTGCATCTGAATCTAGTTCTCCCCAACCATGCACAATACCCTATGATACGAATAAGGATTCCATTAGGATTCTGATTGTTAATGAGGGTCCCATTTTCCTGCATTTTTTGAAACACTTAAACTGGGAGCCTCATGGAGATTGGTAATTCCAGTGTCAATGAATTTGGATCAGGATTCATCAATAGCGTAAGAAGAGGTAGGTCGCACTTACAGGAGGAGAGACAAATGCCCTTAAAGTCATCAAAAAGTCATTATGTAACAAGTTAATGCAAAAGAAAATCACACTTAATGACTTAAACACATCCTGGCTTGCACGACCTACCCTAGATACGCTACTGGAGGAAAGGTTTATATAGTATATATTTTATTGTACCAGCGGCAGTGAATATCTTTGATTTGATAATAGCTTCAAATTACCCTATTTTGGACTTTGTAAAAACTTGTCCAGAGATTTGAAGACGCCCCATCTTGTTTCCAATTAAATTACGTTGTGGCAACCAGATCTTAATAAGGATCAAAGAAATCTTATCATGTCTCGCAACGAAACCCTGGAAAGTTTTAAAGATACTTAGTTGTAAGAACAGAACTATTTTCTAATGCCCAATAGATCGATGTTCCCATATGTGAGTACATAAAGGCTATTTCTTTTGGAAAACAAGGGTCGATTGTAACCAACAACCCTACAGTATGGGTCTGGTTTTATTTACTACGCAGGAAACTTAGTTGTAAGAACAGAACTATATGTTTTAATGTAAGATAGATAGATGGATTGCCAGGGGAATCCAATTTCAAGAGATTTGCTCAGATGATGGGCAATAAGGCTCACCGAACTAATGATCATTAGGATACCTCTAACTTAAGATATTATTTTTTACTGAAATAATTAATAAAAGCTTGACCAGATTACGCCAACATAATTGAAATTGAGATCAAACTATTAGAGTTAACTGTTAGACACAGTCCTGCTACTTGAACCCATTATCAAGTACTTAAAATGCAATTAAATGGCTAATTTTCGCTACTTTAGACTTTCTATTGTTCTTGAACAATAGTCTTTTGTTATAGAACAATAGAACTTGCGAAATTCGCGAAAATTAATTCCCTTAACCCTATTCCGGATGGGGGGGGGGGGGGGGGATTTTTAACCCCCCCCCCAACCCCCCCCCCCCCCCCCCCCCCCCCCCCCCCCCCCCCCCCCCCCCCCCCCCAAGATGAACGTAAGCAAATCTTGATCAAATCTATTGGCCATTGGTCTGAACCACCTACACTATTTTTTTAACCTCTAAATAACTACATCATGGGGAGTGTATTGTCAAATAATATTTTAACGAGAACTGCCAATGATTTCAAATTTTGTCAGTCAACTTACATATGAATTTGGAACAATTTGGCAAAGTTACAAAAAATTTGACATGATGACATCACTATAAGTTGTGACGTCACATGGGCATTTTTCTGAATTTTGGTCATTTTGGCGTACTTTGTAATCA
This sequence comes from Darlingtonia californica, assembly GCA_032270445.1. Classification (NCBI taxonomy): domain Eukaryota; kingdom Viridiplantae; phylum Streptophyta; class Magnoliopsida; order Ericales; family Sarraceniaceae; genus Darlingtonia; species Darlingtonia californica. Next base: position 2,010 of record JAUBWS010069566.1, read on the forward strand.
TATTTATGAACATTTTGGCACTTCAATCGAAATTAAGAATAAACTCCATTGTCTTATTAATTCTAAACCAAAAACAGAACAATAATATCTCTCCTACAAAAAAAGTTATTAAAAATCAAAAACACACTCTATTTTCACCAAAAAATGCTTATTTTCGTGCAAAAAATGCTGATGTCAGCATTTTTGGACATTTTTTTCCCAATTTCTTTTAATATTCTAAAATTTCACATGATGTTCTATGTCTGTGCCAATTTTCATTTAAATCCGTTTAACGTACATCAAAAAGCCCATCCAGAATAGGGTTATCCGCGGGCTACATTCCGGTAAAGCTCTCACCAAACGGTTATTTAGCGTTAGCAAGACATACATTAGAAGTTTTTCATCTACTTTATCCCTTAAACATGAAAATATCTTTCAATTTATCTTTAACACTGGTTTTTCTGAAACGACGTCAATCAAATACGAAGAAAATGAAGATACTCCATTGCCTTGCGTTAACGACGGTCTACTCCGGCCAGAGTAGTGCCCGTCGTCAAGGCTCTTAGCCAATTGCATTGCGTAAAAAAGTCAAGTAGACCGCCCTGACGTCACAACCGGTTAACAATTGTTACTAGAAATTTCAATGTTCCATGTTGTCCTTTTTCCGGGTAAAATGTCAACAAAGTCTTTGTTTACACTCTCAACGCCATTGCCCTTACTTGAGGGATTTATGACATTTCTTTTGGTTTAATATAATATTTATTTTAAAGTTTATTACATTTACATAACTTCTGTCATTCTTTTTGCTTCACTTGCTTTATATATATATATATATATATATATATATATATATATATATTGGGACATTGCAGTTTTAGTCTGTAACATATACTGTAACTTTTCTTGACCGCTTGTTATATTTCATTTTTTTAGACAAAAGTGACACTTTTGAATAGTGATAATATTTGTTGTTGATAGTGAATTTATTAACTTTAGATATTTTAACTGGTTTAAATGTTTTTGTTGCTCTTAGACCTGAAGATAGATAATATGTATCTGAAATATATTGTCGTTGATAAAATCATTTTTGATGAATCAATGTAATTAAAATCCATACCACAATGTTTCTTGTTTATACAGTAGTTAGTTGATAGACAAAAAAACATATACCTGAACGCGTTTTGTATTTCCTTGTCACAACATTACTTTCAAAATATTACCCAGGCGGAGAGGTACTTTGCATAAACAATAAAAGAAAAATGTTACGAAATCTGACTGAAACTCTGTGAAGGAGTGTCTAAAGCACAGTATTATGTCTTTTTGATCTCTCATGATAATCAATAGATATATTTGCCTAGCAACGTTAGAATTATAAAGCTGAAAGCAAGTCGTATTAAACATTCAGTTGAATATATATGCTATTTTATGTTGTCATAGTAAGACTAGAAAAAGCTTTAGCAGCGTGGTAGTTGACAGACGTTATGGAAGAAGAAGGTAGAACCAGTAATACAAAATATGAGAAGATTGATTACACTGTTACCAAGTACATTAATGTCTTAGACAGATGGCAGAGAGCAGTTGACGACATACGGCAAATGCACCATGAAATATGGGCTAACACTCAGTTGAACGATGTAATTATTCAACATCGTACAGGAAGTCGAGTCGAAAAACAGACAAGAATTATTGAACGAGGAAAACGGACAAATATCGATTTCATGTTTGAAGTCAGCGGGATTAGAGTGGACTGTGATACTAATGAACAGTCATCGAGATTTTACTTTAAACCTAGTCAAGATTCTGGTTTGTTTGGTAAAGTATACGCTTCTAAAGAAATGATAAAGGAGCTAAAAATTGATCCTAAATTTTCATTTGTTTTCACTGATGAGGTTTTCTGCTGGGATGAAAGCGAAAACAGTTTTTTGATAAGACCGACACAATTTAGAGACAATGTCATGAGGCATTGTGGATTTGAATATAAAAGGAAAAGAGAAATCTCAAGCACCAGCCCGTCGATTCCAGGAAAAGGTATTGTCAACGACTATGATGCTGTACCTTGCCTTAGACTAAAAAAATGGCCGAAAAGCTTGCAAAAATGGGTTGACAGTGAAAGCGATGTCTTTTCAACCGAATGGAAAAAACATCTTGAGGCTAGCAAAAATGCTCCTGTATTCCTGGTTCCAACTGGGGATCCTACGTCGTCACAGTGTCAATTCGAATTCCGTTTATCGTTCTCTAAGGTAGAGATTGAATGTTTTTCCAAAATAAATGCTCATGTACGTAAGCTGCTTGGAATTACAAAATACGTTTTCCAGTCATTATTTGGCAAGATTGATATTCTTAATTGGTTTCATGTGAAAAATTTGCTATTAAACACGCTTGAGAAAAATTATAGACTGAAATTTTTATCAACTTCACCATTTCAATTTGTTTTGGAGTCAATGCAGGAAATTTTCCAAGCCGTAAAAAGCAGACGTATCCAACATTTTTTCATTAATAGCTGTAACATATTTCCAATACAAAAATTCACTGATAGCACCGAAGCATCCTACACCGAAATTTTCCACTCCATTGAATCGAAGTGCGTTGATTTGCTTGAAAGGCATGTGCAGAGTGAATTAAAAGTTGCTTATAACGACAATTGGTTTGAAGATGCTAAGATTGCACTGCAAGAATTTGAAAGTGATACAGCTCTCCAGAAGTATATCAATGGATACCTGACACGTCTTCTTAGCGTTATTACGTTTCCCTTGTGCAGAGAAATAAAAAGCATCGACAGCATTATAAAGGTGCAAGACACATTTGGCGGATTTTGTGAGAACAAGGACATAGCTAGACTAGTACCGATGGTAAATCCAACAATTCTTCGAATAGCTGGTGAAGACTATTTGATAAAGTGCAGAGACTCAGAAACACAAGCAACTTGTAAAGAAGATAATGTTAGCATTCTTGCACACGTGGTTTTTGAAAGAATGATTCAAGATGGGTCTTTAGCAAGTATTACAAGATTTCTGCCAGATGAAATAGGAAACGAATTTACTGGTAGTGAAATAGGCGTCTCCATATCAAGATATCACAGAAACCTTGCTGCAATAGATTTACCTCTCCTACACGTCATTTCCTCTTTGGAAATCATTTATGGAACATGTCCTAGATTCTACATTCACCCAACCCTTTTTCTACAACACATATACGTGCTTCATTACTTTACATTTCAATTAGCAAATGATAAATCCAATGCCATGTTTTTCAAACATTTTGACAAACTTGTGAACATTTCAAAGAACATGTCCCCTAGTGCACCGTATTTTTGGAAGTTGTCTTATCGATTTGCTGCTATGTACTTACTTAACGGCTACAAAAAATTGTTCAAGGATAATAATATCAGTTTTCAACTTGACTTTGATCTAGATAGCGAGATTGAGTCGTTCAATACTCCCCCTCAAAGTGGTTGTTTTGATTTGAAATAATAAAAGGATTCCAGGGAAATGCAAGATATGTATCTAATTTTCTAGGTTATTTTTTTATTCGTTTTGTTCAAAATTAAGAATCGTAATTGTTCATGTTGTTGTACATATCAGAAATTTGTGATAATGATGTCTTTTTTCTTAATGGGAATAGTGTATATGGGATAAACTATATTAACTATTGTGAAGTAATTTCAGTACAAAAACGGAGTTTCATTTTTTCTGGGCCGCCCTGTAGAGAAGTACAAGTGGGACTGGAGGGGGTGAAAAAGGGTCACGATTGTCAATACATAAGTAATACACCTTTCCTGAGATTAATTGTAGCCTCATCAAATCAAATATAGTCATGACAACTGATTGTCAATCAAAATTATAGAAACAGTTCGTTGTCAAGACAAATTTGATTTGAAAATGAGACCAAACTTGGAAACAACAATCTCGGGAAAGGTCTACTTCTGTTCTGGTCGACCTGCGCACTCGACAAAAAGGTTGACCGCACACCATGGGCACACAGCCGTGCGGCTGTTCTTATATACCTTATCGGTAAAAAAAGTCGGTAAAAAAGTTAGTCACTTGGACAAAAACTAGTTACTTTGTACTGACAAAATTCTCCAATGTAGTCACTTTTTACCGACTAATCTTACGTCAATGCGTGTTCTCATGATCCAAGATCACGTCGTTGGCTATTAGATCAAAAAAGCAAAAATTGTGAAGAAGAAATTTCGATTAAAAAGGTTGGTCCATAAGTAAAAAATCGGTGAAAAATATCGTTCGGTAAAAAAAAATCGGCAAAAGATTTTGGTCACTTTGTGAAAATTTGGTCACTTTTTGCCGACTTTTTTACCCATAAGGTACAATTGTTTTATGATGTGTGTAAGTGTGAGTCGGCATTTAATTATCTATATTTATTATCCTCTTTGTTTTTTGAGAATTGAAATACAAATCTTTAAAGACGCTTTGTGTGATGGGACTGATAATAATGTCGATTTTTTCTTTTCAGTTAAGATAAGCAAAATGTTTCTATCAAAAGTTTGTAATTAACGGAAATTGGTTTTTAAAATTAATTATGTTCTTAACAAAGCAAAATCATAATAATAGGATAAATTGTGCACGAATTGTGTATCGCAAAGGGGGTGTTCACACTGAAATGCTAAGCAAAAACAATTATTGTGTAAACAATAGAATTAGTTGCCGGGTAACATAGCAGAGTCTTAGCTTAGTTTCAATGTTTTGTTGAAAGTAATTTGAAGTCATTAGCAGTACTTAGCAAGGGCTTAAGCTAATCATTTTCATTGTTTATAAAATTTGCACTTTCTTCGCTCAGATACGAGAAATGTATAAGAATTTTAGTGATTTTTTAGAAGAGCGTTGAATTCTAAACTGTGATAAAAAATCACTTTGTAAAGTAAACGTGTACTTACTACGGGTGACCAATACCCGTGCTGATATGTTTCAAACGTTGACTACCAAATCAACCGAGTCCCTGTCATTTGACTGCATACTATTTTAATTCAAAAATTAAATTTTGTCCGCGCATTGACAGGCCCTACGACACGAAATTAAAAGATAGGGGGCTAAAAATCCAGGTTTTCTAATTGCTGCTAGTTAAGTGTCGTAGGAGACGCCACCGTGGTTGGCGTCGACGCGCGGAGAAAATTTTGGATTTCTGACCTTCCAGATTGGCTAAAAACGCATCAGTTTTTGTCGATTGTTTGTCCAAAAGTTACTGCAATATTTGGTACTTTACTTCTATTTTTTTATAATTACACTATTGAAAATCAAACTTTGTACATGGTTTGCATAAAGCAAACAAACAAAAGGATTGATGAAATAAATAAGCAGCAAAAGTGTAAAGAATGAAGGTGGAACATGTGTGCATGGTGGTGCCATAGAAGCTATCGTACGAGCAGTATTGTTTTACTTTCTCCTTTTTCTTGTGTTTTGAATATTCTTTCTTTTTTTGCTGGCCAAAAAATAGGGGGGGGGGGGGGGGCTATATATACTATATATACTACTATATATAACAATTCTTCCAAAAGATATTTGGGCAAAACGTTTGGCAGTAGACCATTATTTTCGTAAAGATCTATTCAGCAAAAATTATTAAGATTTTATTTGGCTTTTTTTCAGCAATAAATTGTAGTGAATTTTTATGACACCCCTGGTGTGTCAAAGTCTCTCATCGATCCGAATTTTGGGAATAAAAGAAGTTATTAAATTCATTAAATTTGAAGAAACTGTTTAATTGTGCTGAACATGTTCTATATTGTGAGGTTAATTGATCTTTAGGAAATAATGATCTACAGCCAAAAGTTTTTTCAATAACTCTATGAAGAATTGTTATTTCGTTTGAAATTTTATACTTTGGGAAAGTGCTGGGGAAACGAATTAAAGTAATGTAGCGTTACTTTTCCAGATACGATTTAATGGGGTTATTATTAATCGGGTCATTAATCTCCGTTTAGATATTTTTTAATTGATCATCATCGTTTTATTTGCATGATCTCATGCTAACAATTGCTGTACTAGCCTAAATATTTCTAATTTGAAAATAAAAATTGTTTACTTATAAAGACGAGAAAATCTTCTTTCTCTTGGTGTAAAAACAGCATAAACAAGTAAATATTAAAAATTTTATACTTCTCTTAAACTTGGGTTCCGTTTTTTTCAGGACACACTCTATATTTTTTTTTTCGTCTTAAATTTTTGTTAAACAATATAATGTAGTCAGTTGTCAGATGGCAAGCAATAGAAATTAATTACAAATACAAACGACGGAAAAAAGACAGCACAAAAGACAAAACAAAAACGGGTATTTCGTTGCAAAAACAAATGTAAGAGTAGTATAGACGCTAGTAGCACGAAGAATGTAATGAGTAGATACGAAAGATATGGAACAGTTGAGAGGAAGTAAATATGTGAACAAAGAACGAAGTTTAGCCAGATGGTAAATATAAACTCTTAAATCATCAGTTGATGACCCTATCAGTCATTTCGGGGATTTAAGATCAAAATGACTATATGGAGATATGGCTCCCCAGCAGCATTGATCAGATGCCACCTTTATTTTTGGAAAGCTTATAAAATTAGCTATCTTTAGGTATAAATTTCGCAACTTTTAAAATTTTGCTACCAATACCTAGTTGCGTTTTACCGTTTTGGACTAATTTGGGCCTAAAATTTTGAGCAATGAAAATTTGAGTCCTCGAGGTATTCATCCGAGCCATGAGTGTGCCAAATTTCAGACTCGTAGGACCAATTTTGGCATTGCTATCCTGCCCCAAACTTCTGGGACACACATACACAAACACACACACAGACATTGCCAGGTCTTAGCTCAACTGAATTTGAGAACAATACAAAAGTTGAAAAATTACTTTATATTGAATTAACAAAATTTTTATCGATTGCAATTAAAATTTGCTTGTCATTAACTCTTTTTTCCAACCCATTGTTACCATCCGTGTTATGATCATAAAATTTTACGATCCTATAATTACTTTGGGGTACCATTGTTATTGTTAATTCAAATGTACTGATTGGTTAAAATATTATCTCGTGATAAAGCATAGCAGTTTTCATTGCAAATTTAAAAACTTTATCCCTTTATTTCTCATTTAGAAATAAGTAATAATCTAAAAATTAAAATATATAATATAAATGAACCTTCCCTTGGCGCCATATTCTGAACACTACTTGAACACGCGTTTTGTTGCGAGGCTATACCAATTTTTCTGAGTTTTTCTTTTACCAAAATTATTCAAAGCGTACAAAATATTGCAATGCAAAAGTTCTCAGTATATTTCCTCAAGTTTTTTGCAATATCTAGTGTTAATTTGTTTTTTGTTTCTATCATTGTTGACTCAAGAAGAAAGAATTTTGTTACTTCGATCGGAATACTTTTGCTTTAGATGAGAGAAAATTATTATAAAAAAGGCAAAATATAACAAGGACTGTTTATGCGTGATTCGGTTGAAGGATTTTTCATAATAGAATACATAAGAAATAATTAGGCCATTAAGTGCTCAGTCTATCATTTCTACAGTTGTTGAATATAGATAACAATATTGAATGCAGTTGATTTTCCTTCTGGTGTTTGTAAAACTGTTTTTATTGTATTATTTAGTCTATCTTCAGTAAAACTTATTCCCTTAGCTTTTAATTGACAGGACAAGCATGTTTTGTTTTTCGTCGAACTTTGTTAGAAAAGTGAATGGGTAATGATGATAAAAATAATAACAATAGTAATAATAATAATGATAATAATGTTCGAAAAAAATTTTGATCCTTTCATTGCAACAGTACGTTGCAAGAGAGTGAGTAAAACTCAAAACAGTCTGGAAATCTGTTAATGCGAAAAAGTTAAATTATTATGGCTGAGTTAATTCCTGCCAAATGTTTCAAAAACAAGAAGTTGGCTTTATCTTTGGAAAGGAACATTGTGTTGTCTGTAGGCAGTTTTTTAAATTTTGCTTTTAGTTACTTCTAAACTAAAGTGTTCAGGCTGAGAACATTTTTCAGGCATGTTTCTTACATACACGTCAGGATGTTTTAGTGAAATACACGCATTTTATTTCATAAGCGGTCAGTTTATATTTAACGCTAGGCAAATCTTTAAAAAAACTTTTCAAAGAAACAAATCAAATTTCCTACAGGGTCAATTTTTCATTTCGGCAACAGTAAATGTCATTAAATCTACCGTTACAGTGTTACTTGCCAAAAAGAGATGAGATCGAAACCAAAATTGGACAATTGCCTGGTGTCGAATTTCTGGTTAGCTGTGTGACTGGAACCACAACAAATCGAAAACAGGCCGTTAATGAAGGAGACAACGTGGGACCCTCTATTAGAAGAGGGTTGGGTGTTTTTGTTGCGACAAGAGAGGAAAGTCTAGAAGATGACATTCAAAAAGTGATTTTGGACGAAGGATTCGACGGCGAGCTGAAATACATCAAGCCAAGGAACAAGGGGCGCCAAAGTAAAGCATTTTGTATGGACGCCATCATGAAAGTAGTCAAAGTAAGTTTATAAAATTGTGTAACTATTGTATCATTTGAGAATTCCTTTAAAACCTGCATAAATGTTGTAAGAACTGGGGCCAGTTGTTTTATAAAAAACTCAACTACTATGTAAAGAATTTTGAATTTCTTATGAAAATTTGAGACTTAAACGACACAAAAGAATTAATGTATCCGTCTAATGTTTAATGCCTGATATATCCATCTTTTAAATTCAATTTCACTGGAAAAAATCTAGACAAAATTCTAGGCGGCTTCTAGATTGGAGAAGCTCCTTCAAAGCCCCCTCGAAGCCTTCTTTTTTTAGTTGAATCTGCTTGGAAGCCCCGAAGCCCCACTTTTTTGGTGAATGTCATTTTGGCTGACTTTGGCATTTTTCACACATGCGCATAATGTACAATTTTGTCTTTGAAACTTTTTCAAGTCAATATTAGTAATATTTAACTAATTGGCTGATTGCCTAAGTCAATTTAAAAAGCCGATTAGAAGCCCCTGAGAAGCCCTATGAAAGCCCCTTTGTTTTTGTTGAATTTTGATTGGAAGCCCCGAAGCCCCATCTTTTCAGGAAATATCATTTTTGGTTGCCTACAGTAACCTTCGCGCATGCGCATAATATACGATTTTAACTTTGAAATTTAACGTGACCATAACCATATCCTAGCTGTTACAAGGTTTTCGATTCTAAATCTATTTATTTCTTTTTTATGTAATTTTTACAGTTTTTTCAATTCTTTTGATATATAATTCTATTATATACTTTTCTAATACAATATCAGTTTTGAACTGCACTAAATTTGACTTTTCTTTCATGATATTTTCCATATCACAGTCAATTATAAAATTTTCTAACACAAGGTCGTCTTTCATCTGTACCAAATTGTCGCTTTTAAAGTTCTTGATTTGACACTCTTTTATAAAATCTCCTAAAACAAAGTCGTCCTCCATATCCCATAGGCTTTCATTTCAGGTAAAATTTCGATTTCAAAAGGTCCTTCTTCAACAACATCATCTTCTTCTAAACACATACTTGTATTTGGATGTCTTTTTAGCGTTGGTTTAGGAATTTGAACTCGAAATACGTTTTCGAAAAACTCGTCTTCACTAGAAATTTCGTTATGTTGCTCTTTGATAGAACTTATCTTTTATTCTCAACTCAAGACAGCAAAAGTCGGATAAAGGAATGAGGTCTTGGAGAAACCGTTTTATACGTTTCATAGGTACTAGGCCTGGGCAAAACTAGTGACTTAATGACAAACTTCTTATAAGGTAACATAGATCTAAAAAAAGTTTGAAAACTTATGCTCTCGTCAGTAAAGTTGCAGCTGTATAAGAAAAGTTGGATTTATACTCACAGTCATTCAATATGGCTGCTCTTTTTCCTTTACTCGCTTTTGAGTTTTGTTTCAAATATTACACAAGTCAGAGTCTGGAATAAATTCTAGGCGAGCTTCTCAAATAGAGAAGCTCCTTCGAAGCTTTGAAAACCCCCCTTTTTTGGTTGAATTTGCTTCGAAGCCCCGAAGCCCCACTTTTTCGGTGAATATCATTTTGGTTGCCTATGGCAATTTTCACACATGCGCATAATGTACAATTTTGTCTTTAAAACTTTTCAAGTCAAGATTAGTAATATTTGACTAAGTGGCCAATTCCCTGAGTCAATTTAAAAAGCCGATTAGAAGCCCCTGAGGAGCTCTTTGAAAACCCCTTCGTTTTGGTTGAATTTTGCGTGGAAGCCCCGAAGCCCCGCCTTTTCAGGAAAAATCATTTTTGGTTGCCCATACTTACTACGCTTGCGCGTAACATAGGGAGTTGACTTGAAACTTTTTAAAATCAAGAATGAGAACGCCCGGATGGGCGCAAATTTTGATTTTGAAAAAACAAACATATTGACTTGAACAGATTGTAGGCTAAGTTGAGATTGTAGTTTGTAGTATGTGCGCATGTGCTAATGTAACCATGGGCAACGTAAATGGTTTCTTTTCAAAATTAGGGGTTTCGGGGCTTTTAATCATTTTCAGGCAAAACAAAGGGGCTTCTAAGGGGCTTCCTAGGAGTTTCTTAAATTAAAAGGCCCCGCTCGCCCGCGCGCTTAAAACAGAACGCTTGAATGCCCAAAGTTTCAGAAAATACAGTTTAGATTGCCCATAGTAGCCTACAGGCATGCGCATCAAGTAACAAATCCTACTTTCTGAACTTTCTTTGTTATAAATGATTTTCTTGAACAAGAAAAGTCGGCCCACTCGCCTTTTTCTATTCTTCATATAAAAAGAATCTGCAAAGTTTATATTAGTATATATATTCTAAGTATATATTCTTCTCATGTGCGAAAATAACCATAAGCAAAAAATGTCAATTTCAATGAAAAAACGGGGCTTCGGGCTTCTAACAATTCTCAGGCAATAAAGTGGGGCTTCGAAGGGGCTTCTCTAACTGAGAAGACCCACTTATCTATGACTTCCAAAATTGGAATTTTTAGATGTCATAGATTGAATTGTTGATCGTGCGTAAGGATTACCATAGGCAACGAGTTTTAGGTTTTTAAACAATGTGGGGCTTCGGGGCTTCTAACGATTCCCAGGCAAAAAAGTGGGGCTGCTAAGGGGCTTCGGAGAGGCTTCTTATTTTGAAGACCCTTCTATTGAGTGTAGTTTATTTGAATTTGCAATGAATTTACCTGTTTCTTTTTTTTCTATTCAGGATCACAACAATGAGTTTGGCCGACAAACATAAAACCGTGTAGGATAGTCACATTTACTCCACGGTTTTTTCAAGATGCTCAACGTTGGTAAATCTCCTTAAAAAATGCTGGGATGGCTGCGGATTTGTTGTGTGGGCAGTACACCTACGAAGATGTTGTGTCCCGTGAGCCTACTACACAAATAGGAAAAGCGTTAAGTTGCCTAACGAAGACGATGCGCACTGTTGGCCACACAGTATCCAGTATTGTCAAGCAAATCGAATCCGACACTGACGAAGGTAAAATGAGATTCGTTTGGACTTGTACTTCATTAAACCTTTACTCTTCTTGTTTACATGTGAACTGTAAACTACCAGCAAAACGGCGCAAACGAGTTACAATTTTGGACGATTCTGACAGTGAAAGTGACGTTGGTATGACTTCTTATTGTACATGTTAGCAAACAAAATTGTTTTCAATTCGCAAAATTTGTTCTTTTCTCTTCTAAAACTAGACCAATAAATACCTTTTTGTTGTAGTTGAAGCTGCCATCACTCGGCAAAACAAACTAACATCGTCAAACCTAAATCTAAGCTCACCACTCCTTTGTCAACCGTGCTACAAGAAGAAAAAGTCACTTCGACTTCAAGCACTGAAATAGGTAAGAATTATTGATGTTTTGTTCTTCACATATTTAGCCACTTTGTTTGTTGTATATTAAAGGCAAGACGTAACTTTCTTTTATTAATACTTTTTTGGATTTTGATTACCGTAAATGCTCGAATTAGCGCCCTGGGCGCTTATTTAAAATTTAGACTTTTTGGGTGGGTGCTTATTCGAGAGGGGCGCTTATAAAAAAACTGAATTTTCAAACATTCAACACAACAATCTTTTTTTCCAAATAACT
>JAUBWS010069610.1:0-11103 GCA_032270445.1 Darlingtonia californica
TCCTTTTTCATCAATCCAATTTCCCAGATATTTGTATTCCTGAGTTTTTTCTAACTTCCCATTCTTCACTTCGATATTGATGTTTTCTTCTTCTTTCCTTGTCTTTTTTTCCTTTCCTTTCACTATCATGTATTGGCTTTTCTCTATACTGAATGTGAATCCTTTTTGATTCTCCATTCTTGTCAGGTTTTGCCCAACCTCCTTTATTGTTTCCTGTGACCCTGCTGCTCCAATATCATCCACGTATATTAGTGCCTCTACTTTCATTCCAGGTGTGATTACTGTTGCTGTAGTGTTTCCAATTTTGTTCACTTTACTTGTGCTACTACAACAAAGAATGGGTCCGAAAATTGTTCCTTGTTTAACAATGTTCTCCTTTTCCACTGTTTCTGTTTTTCCAAATGGTGTCGCAATTTCCATTCTTGCTTTCTTGTTCATTTGATATACCAGGCAGGCTTCCCTTTCTCTCATTCCATCCTCTACCATGTCCATCACACAATCCTCCAGCCATAGCTTATCAAAGCACTTTACTGCGTCAGCGAATAGGAGGACTGTGTCTTTTCCTAAGGTCTTGTTCTTTTCAATCACTGCCAGTATTGCCAGCCAGTTATCTTTTGAGGATCTGTTCTTTCTTCCCCCGTTTTGGTAGCACCCCATTTCCAGTTGTTCATATATGCTTATCATCATAGCTTTCTCCATTACTTTGCTGATTATGCTTGTTTGGAATATTCCTCTCCTGTTTTTCATTTCGCCTCTCTCTCCTTTGTTTTTGTAGATGGATTTAACAATCATTTTTTCCCATTCTTCGGGGATATCCATTTCCTTTAGAATGCGGTTAAAGAGCTTCACTAGCGATTTAACCATTTCTTCACCTCCTTCTATTAGTAATTCATTACTCCATCCCTCACTGTCACACGCTTTTCTTCTTTTCAATCCTTTTATTATTTTTCTTATTTCTTTTTCCTCTACCACAAATGGTTGTTGCTTTTCTGCTCTGTCCATCATTAAATCCATTTCCTTTTGTTTATTTCTTTTATCCTCATCCTTCACGTTCACTTCGAAAAGATTCTCATAGAAATCTTTATATATTGCTTTGATCTCATCTGGGTCTGTTTTCAGTTTTCCCTCTTTATCTTTCATGGCAAAGATTGTTGAAATCACATTTCTCGTAAAGTCGCGGTGGTCTAATGGTTAGCGAGCTTGACTCGTAATCATACGTTTGGTGGTTCAAATCCGACTCGGGTCAATTTTTTTTTAAATTTTAGCAAGTTTAAAATAAATTCAAAGATTTACGGTGATTTAGATTAAAGATGTACAGCATCCCCAAACCATATAAAACATTTAGGGAGGATTTTGTTACTTTGAATCAAACTGGGGAAGGCCACAAGTAAAATAATCGAGGTTTTTCGGGATCAATCTCAGTATAAGCTTGCCGATAGTGCAACCAACTTAGCAACTTTGCAATCTTTGAAAGCTTATAGCTCTAAGATTATTGAAGAGCTGCAAGGATAGGATAGGATACATAATGAACTGCCTTTTAAGTCTGTTCAATATAGAATTATCAGGCCGAAGGTTAAGCAGACAGACTGAGCGTGTGCCTCTTCATTAACGGTTAAACCCTCCCGAAACGTTGATAACGGTGAGGTTTTATTTTATTTTAGACAGAAATGACACTTTCGAGCTCTCTGCTAAAATTAAAAAAAAAACCACCAAACGTATAATTACAAGTCTAGCTCGCTAGCCATTAGACCACCGCGACGTTACGAAAAGTATGATTTCAACGAGATTTATAGAGTTTGTAAGCAGAGTTTCAACTTATGGAAGTTACCTTCAACTTACGTAAGTTGAAAATTGATTTGAAATGAGAAAGTGTTAATTGATAAGAGGAAACGTTATATCAAGATAATTTTCCGTCTGTCAATGCAATATTTTATTGATTTTCAATATTTGACGTTGCGCCTGCCCAAATTTATGAAATAACAACAACCGTTATTTAACAACCCACAATGCAACGCACGTATACACTGACCAAATACGAGTATTATGATATAGATTAAGTAGTAGTTGTCTGATATGAAATAGAAAAAATGATGTAAACTCCTGTCTAATTTTAGATATAAAAGAGGCTTGTCAGCTGCAGAATATGAAGCCAATTTGAAGAAGATTTACACTTTCAGGACAGTTCAGGTGTTGTATTTTTATGTTAAGGATTGTTTGTTTTGCTGAACACTGTTAAGACCGTCCCACAGGTGTCATATTTGTTTGTTATGCTTTGTTGCTTCGATTTGTTTTGCAGCCTCAACCTCTGGCTAAGAATGTACAAATTTGACAGTTAAGACCATTGTTATTTAAGACTTTGTAAAGGGTAACAGATTGCATTATGGGATTTTGGAATAAACGTGTGCATTAACGCGGCCAATGGGTAACACATATTTGAGAAAGAAGGGGCCAACTAGAGTTTTTAAAGTGTGAACCATTAAAATTATATACCATGGTTGGAGCAGGGGAAACTTTGAAAATTAGAAGCTTGAATAAATATTTAAATCTTTATTTCAGTTTTTTTTGTCATAAATAAAACATCTTTAAAGATCTTGGTAAGGTAACAGCTATAATTGAAAAGTGTAAAACAGACACAATTCTATCTTTGTCTACAATTAAATGAATGAATAGAAATATTTCAAATTTGTTTTCTTTAACTTAAACATTCAGGCTTTTTCATATATAGGTGGAGATTGCCTGTGAACCCTTCAATGTTTGTTTATTTTATTTATTTATTTGAACATATTTCCCCAGGATAGCCTCTTCAGTTCTCATTGAGGGCTGCTATCAATGAGGGTCCTGCCTTCTACAGGGAACCTTGTGGAATCAACAGTGAGGTAATTTTAACCACCAAAAGCCTTGTACCGGCGTCGAACTCGGGACGCCTGAGTTCTAAGCTCAGCGTCTTAATCACTTGGCCACGGATCCACTGTCTCCACACGGATCCTGTCTGTGAGAAATATCTGAGAAAGGCTATTTTTTGTCTCCCGAAAAGTTAAACTTAGGGTGCCCTGTTTGTTGATTTGCACTCCAAGTGTCAAAAAAGAAAAAAAAACTGCCTGTCTAATATGTTGAGAAACACATCATGCTGCCCGCCTGTATTTTCTTTATGTAAGCCTGATGCATGTATTTATTATTATATTCATGTAATGAACAAAAACAAAAAAAACTCTCATTAAATCAGAGTCAACAACAGGCCCATCTTTCATTAATCACATGGTTGATTGAATTTTGATTGAGGTTATTGCTTGCTTTCCTTCTAGTTTTCCTTTGAAAATTTGAAAATTTTATTTTCTGCAAGGTAATTGAATTTGTTCATTTTCTTTGTCATTGATTGACGCTGTCTAAGTAGGGAAACACGTTACGCTTACTTAGCTATTTCTCTCCCGTGCGATTAACTAATGTTGGCTTTAGTGAAATATGGAATGAATTCACCTTGTTCAAATCTTACATATTTTAAAATCTAAAATTTTTTAATTAATTTAACTCCGTAAATTTATCCAGTAATTAGTGGTACGGACTGAGAATAAATTTCACTTCATCATTTTTGGATTCTATATTCAACAGGGCCAAAATTTTTAATGTTGCAGCTCTGTAAATTTATTAAGTGATTAGGTACGGACTGAGAATAAATTGCACTTTCTCATTTGTGGATTCCACTGTTGGCCCTGTAAAGTTGTGGAAGTGTTAAAATGAAACTGTCATTAATTAGACGCTATATTTTTGATAACCATAATGCTGTCAAGTGAGCCCGGACTTGCGTGGCCTTTAATACCACCCATTTTAGTTTATTTTTTTCTTTAAACTTTATAGAATTTATTGGTAGTCAGCTGGTGTTTCTGTATAAGAGATCGTCATTTTTTTATCCATAGGGATTTTGGAGTGTTTACAATAACATCCCGCCAATACATGATATCGGTTTAGCAAGCTATCATTTAATGAGAGAAGAAAGGAGACCTCTATGGTATATTCATAAATTTATTGCAAGAAACATTGACAATATGAACAGCTATTGTTTTCTAGATTTGAAGGAGCATTTATTTATTCACAATGTCTTCATATAATTTTAGGTGCAACAATTATCTTCAGAATAATCTTTCAGGCCCTTTTTAGGCAAACAGCATCTCATGGTCCCTGGAAAATTGCCCTTTTCAAGAATCTGATTGCCAATCTCTACCTTACCCCAAAAGTGACGAAAAATTCGGGAAGTGAAATGATTTCAAAAATTGATTTCATTATTTTGGGCATTTTTTTGACTAATAATGTACAAAAAAAATTTGAATAAAAGATTAGGGGGCTAAAAAGGAAATTGTTTCTTTTACCAAGTGTACATTTAAAGGTGGGCGCCCCTGTCCATTACATTGGGCAATTCTTTACAGCTCTAAAGGTCTTTGTGATAATGCTTTTTTAATGATGATTGGGAAAATATCAAAACAAAATAAACTCGTATTTTTAACATGAAAATTTCATTTGAGGATTTACAGATACAAAATCTTTTCGATAATTTACATTGAAAGCTCTTTGCAATTGATATTTTATATTACTTCCAGGGAAGACGAAGCAAATGTGAAAGGAGGATATTGGAAAATGCGATGCCCAAAGTCGAAAACAGTAAGTTACATCGACATATTTCTCTTGCTATAAAATCAGGGTCAATTTTAGAAAATAAAAGGAGCATCTGTTGGTAGGACAAGGTCGTTAATTCAGGTAAAAAATGCACTCTTAAAGCGATCAGTAGCTCTACGTAGACTCGAGTTTTTAAAACTTTTACACGCTTTTCTTTTTATAAGAATGTTTTTTTAAATAGAATGTTGAGAACAGTAGAATTATAAGAATATTCCTCATCCTTAGCAAAATTTGCCTGTTCTTTTTATAAAAAGCGTGTATTTGAAAAAGACATAGAAACAGTGTGAGAGTCGTGTGTTTTTTTAGCAAACTCATTTGATATTTAGTGCAAAATCGAAACTGAATCCAGCCTAAGTCTCACTATCTGCGATATCACCCCAAGAGTTAGTTTCAATGATTTTTACTAGTGGTTTTAACTTCAGGCTTACCACATTCGTACCCAAAGAGCTGAAATAAGGCAATCAAAGATAGGTAGTTCGCTATTCAGCACTAATTTGAAATATTACGTTTCTTGGCAATTACTACTTCTATGTATTTCGATATTTAGGGTCATGTTTGGAAGGAACTTTTATTGGCTTTGATTGGAGAACAATTTAAAGACTATGTTGGAACAGGTATATTCCACGTGAAATGATTTCCTTACAAATAAGGTGTTCAAACTCCACAGTTTACTGTAGATGTATTTAATGAGCAATGGATACAATTTAAAAAAAGGTAGATTAATTGAGCACTAGAAGTCAGGCATCCCAAGCTTGGCACCCTTATGAGGCTTTTTAATTAGCTGTGAAACCCAGTAGGCAAAATTAGTAAAAACTCTATGCGGAAGAGTGTTTTTCTTTTTAAACTGGATCCTATTAGAGGAAGTTCACACCCAGCTATCTTTATCTGGCAAAGAAGTGATGTTCAAGGTAATGCTTGAAATAGAGTAATGTTGAAACCATTTGCGTGGCAATTTTAATGAGGCATTTCCTCCTGCAGACAGATTTCTTCAATAAGTTCTTCATTATTTCTTTGTCTCTCAATCATGTTCTTGATCATTCTGTAACATTTTCTCTCCTATTCATTTCAGAAGATGAAATAGTAGGAGCAAGTGTTAGCTTACGAGATCGTGATGATGTTCTACAGATATGGAATAATAACAGCTTAGCATTCAATGAAGCAAGGGTAATTTTTATTCAATTTTCATTTAGTCATCAAATACTCGCGATGTTCAGAGTAAAATATCAACCAAATTAAATTTCCACTGTAAAAATGATCAAACAAAAAAATCATGCAGTCGTTTTCAGAGCTTTACTGCTTTACCTTTTAGTGGTTTCTGGTCTCAGTAGCTGCCTCGATGAGAGGAAAACAAATACAAACGTATTAAAGAATATCATTTAAAATAACTTTGTCTTGAAAATTATCTTTGTCGAAATATAATAATTTTGATTTACTTTGCCCACAAAATTAAAACAATTGGTATCGCCTGTACAGGGAATCGTCTTTCCAATGGATAACTAGGCATTTTTTTCAGATAGGGAATTACCACATTAGTAGTTTTGCAATAAGGGATATTTATAAAGCCCTAAATGAGATTATTATGAATATATGAAATCCTCTTACAAAATGTAATGGCTTTGTCAAAGGAGATTATCTGATCTTCCCAGGGATTACATGCAATTTTAAATGAACAACGGTTAAATCCTATTTTTAACCAAGAAAACTATGGATACCGATAAGCATTTGCTGTGAGGGTTGTATTGTTATGGCTAAGGAAACAGTAAACAAACAACTAGTCTAGCATGGTGCATCATGATTAAGGAGTGGAGCGGCTTAATTCAGCTGTTAATTCAATGTGGAAAAAATAAGCTGATTCTTGATCGATAAAAAAAATCTTAAATGAATGAATGAATGGAGAAATGAAGTTGATTTGTCTCTGTTAATCACCAAATTGGCTACACCAGAACTGTTTGCTTTGTGAAAAAACTGCAAGCTTTCATTGTTTCAGGTTTTGAAAAAATTAGAGGAGTTAGTGCCAGGACTCGATGTTTCAGCAGCGTTTTATAAAGGTATGTTTACACTTTACTCTCATGTCTCTTTAATGGTAAGTTTACATTTACACATCTAGGACATTATTTTTCGAAAGTAATGTTACTTTTGAAAGTTAAATGCTTCATTCTTATTAGATTTACCTAATTGAGGGAGTATTTTTTAAACTTTTTGGTCATTTGAATATTTCAAAATTTCATGATTTGAGAAGAAATATTTCTTATTAAGAAATATTTACCTTAGAGGAAGAGTGAAATTTCGTGATTTTTTGGGAAATTGGCGAACTGCTCCATTTTCTATCCATGTCATTTGCGAAATTTTTTGATTTTTTTTTCATGATTCGTGAAATTATTCGAAAAAAAGATTCGCAACATCCTTTTTTCTACCAAAAATCCCTGTAAATTTAGCGTTTGCTTACATTTCATTTTCAGTTTGTGCAAATCGCGAAAAAAGTTACCGCGTACTTTCAAATACAGTATACTCTCGATAAGTGGTCTCACGGGATCTATCTCAAGGGACCAAAGAGATGTCCCACTTAACGAATGTCCCAATTAACGGAATCTCCTTGGAAGTAGAACTTTGAAATAATTGAGTAAAAAGTCCCACTTAACGAGATATTTTACAAACTCATAATCGACTAGACATGTACAATTATTATTTAGTAGCAAAACAATCAAGCAACGTGGGTAAAATAACTTTGCGTTAATTATAAACTTGAAATGTTAAGATTGCATTTCACTAAAGTGGCCAGTAGTGTAAAACTTCCTATAAAGTCCCACTTAAGCGAAGTTTTCAGTTCACGGGACCGTAAAAATCAGTCCCACTTGTGAAAGACCCACTTATCTGGGGTTTCACTTATCGAGAGTAAACTGTGAACTTCCAATTACGAAATCGCAAAATTTTTGTTCCCTTAAGGTAGTTGAATTGTCGACTTGGCATGACTTTAATGCTCTCCTAAGGCTTCGGTTCGGGATACTTTTTAAGCTAGGGTTTTCATGCAGATCAGGAGCTTAGATAGTTTCTCATTTTAACTAACAAAACACAATAATAAACTCTTGTCTGAGACAATTTTATATTGTGTATGAAGTATAATGAATATGTTTTTATCTTTTTTATGTTTAGCACATAAAGCGCACGAAAATTTTGAAACTGGTGCTGGTAGCCGAAAGTCAAGCAATCAGTCACCTTTTACCCCGTATAGTAGCAGTCCAATTTCGTCTCGGTGATAATCCTTAACCCTAGTCAGGATGCCTGTATCCCTCCATAGCTGTTATACCTGTTTTCTTGTTCCCCAAAACGATGCTGTTGTTTGGCTGCAAGAGCGCTCTGAAGATGTACAGAGATCCTTGGTAGCGTGGCATTGAAAGTGAGTCGTTTTTTATCAACAAAAGCTTCATGGCTATCGGGAAATGGATTTTGGCTTTCTACCATCCACCATTTTTAAGTCGTTTTCACGAATTTTTCTTTTTGATATTTTATCGGCATACATTTAGAGCGTCTAGCATTATGAAGAAGGATTGTACCCTATAAAATGCGGAAATTAGATTTAATAAGCTATTTTCAGTAAATGCATTCCACGAAAGATGAGGATCATGTGGTACAGGATTAGATATTATGGAGATTTATGAAATGTGGATTATTTTCCATAGATATGAAATCAATTTTTTAAGAGAATTATTTTAACATTTTTAAATCATGTTTTCTCAAAAATTTTAAAGTTTGTAGATCCCTTACAGCTTTGCAACTAATCCAAGAAGACAAGAAGCGTATTATCAGTTTTTGGACATTCTGAATGTTTTAAGTACGTCTTCATGTCTTAAAGACTCTTTTAAATGCTCTGAATGTCTTAAAGACATCTTTTTAACGTTCTGAATGTCTTAAAGATGTGTTTGATAAATGTCTGAAAGTCGTCTTTTGAATTTTCTGAATGTCTTAAAGATCTGTTTAAAATGTTCTGTTTTTTATACAGGGTTAATTTGAAGTCAGAAGTTTTTCCAGTTGTTAAATTAAGGGCACAGATTGTTGCAGGCATAAATTATTGCGGAATTTATGCGAGTGAGGCTGCAAAAAATTTATGTTTTGCGGAATTTATTTTTTTGCAATTTAGCAAACACCGAGGAAATAATGATTTAGAAAATTATATAAAAAGGTATTTTTCAGAATTAATTTTTGCGTTTTGCAAAATTAGTTCCGCAGAAATTAATTTCGCAATAATTAATGCCCGCAAAAACTTATCCCCTAAAGATAGGGTCTTCTACATTTCGGGAAACTACATCTTTCTTTGGAAAAATTTAAAAACCTTTTGTGGGGGAGTGTTTTCTATAAAAAAGGCACAGATAATTGGGTATCACTTGAAATGAATATTACTCCTCCACTATGTCTATTTACTGATTTTGCTCACTGGGATACATTGTGTCCGACAAAACTGTCACACCTGTTAACGACATCCACATAACAGCCTATGATATGACGATACAGATTAAAACATTTATAGAGTAGCAAAGTGACTTTCATCATTAAATTGATAATTGTTTTTGTTTCATGAAGTTACAGTTTTGAAGCTGTTGTCAAACGGTTTTTTGGGGCATACTGTATGACGGAGTGAGATGGATTAAGATTTTTAGGCCACTCGCGAATTATAATTCACGTGTGGTAAAAATACGTGGTTCCAGAGGAGAGGTGATTTTTGTGTAATATAGCATTTTAATAAAAAGAAAATTTTTTATATCATTTGGGTTTTATCCCTTCAAATCATAGTGACAGAAACTTCTTTGTAGTAAATGTTTGACCAAATTTTATGGGTACGGATATAGAACACTACAATAAAAGAGTACACACAGTGGGCAAAATCGTGAAAACCCATGTGGAGGAGTGTTATCTTTTTAAACGGCACGCAGGATTGCGTAGGGTTAAAAAAGAAAAACACTCCTCCAAATAGGGTTTTTACTAATTTGCCTACTAGGTATATACTTCTGTATTTGCACTCATGTGCTCGAAAATGTGTTCTCATAATAAAGCGTGTTCTTTTAAAATCTTTCTCGTAAGAACGTATGTATTATTCCAAAACGTCATTGGAGGAGTTTACGTTACGTAGATAAAATTTTGCATTGATTCATTTCGTGGTTTCAAGTTCATTATTTGCCGTTTGTTAATTACGCGATTTTTGAAAAACTTGCGAAAGCTGCGGAATTTTATCCACGCGAAATTTACTCCACGTAAAGTATTTACACTAAGGGACACGCAAGGGAATCAAATTAAATTTCTTTCCTTTTTCTTTTCAATTTTTTGTGTTTATTGAATATTGTTGAAAAGAAATGTTTTATAGCAGTATTGAATATATATATTAATAGCTTTTGTTGGATTTAGTTTTTTTTTACCTAAGACAATACGTGTGTTGCTTGATTTTGCTAATCCCAGGCTAACATTAATGCATTGATATAATGAAAATGCACTTCAATGAGATTCTTTAAATTTGACAAAATTGCCCCAGTCGTAAATAGAGCTATTTACGTGCTTAAGAGTCCCACGCGATTCGTAGTTTATAAGAGTTCGTTTTCCATCTTGTGTTATTGAATATCTCATCATGTTGATAGTGTATTGATTGTTATATTATATGTATATTATGTTTTCAATGAGCCAATGCAAATGACCAAAAAAAATAAACAAAAAAGGAACCAGCCATCTTTGAAAGTTTTGGCGCTAAAGCCATGCACCGATTGAAAAACGGTTTAAAATCCTGCGGCTCTTTGGACATTGCCTGGTATCAAATTAAATTTTAAAGAAGTCTGAAAATTGGCATGAATGAAAGAAAAAGATTGTAAATACCTTATCCGAAAAATGAATCTAAAATCTATTTTTAATTTTAACAGTGTATAAAGGGGCCCAAGTATTTTTGTAAATTTGCTGAAAATATGTAAATACCGCACGCCTTTTGACTTTCATATAAACAAAACGGCACCTCGTATGTCAGTAACGTCGTGGCATCGGTTGCTTTTCGCGTCGTAACTTGAATGTTTCGTTCCCTTTTTTAACATTGTATATTTGACGGACTTTATATTTTTTGCTGACTATTTGAGTTTTGTTTATTTTCACATAGTTTATTATACGTGAAAACTAGTTCTTTTATAAAAATCTTAAAAACCTTTTTTTTATTTGCCAGTAGATGAGGCATGTGAACATAACAATATCTAAGCCAAGGTAAAACAAACAGGTCAATATATGCTAGCCTAGAATCCGTGGACGAGTGCAGAAACATTAACAAACGGTACTAAGTCTTTCGTTAATGTTCCCCACCATAGAAACTGTCGTTACATTGCACTGTGTAACGGAGTTTCAAACAGGTCAATATATGCTAGCCTAGAATCCGTGGACGAGTGCAGAAACATTAACAAACGGTACTAAGTCTTTCGT
>JAUBWS010069621.1:0-14045 GCA_032270445.1 Darlingtonia californica
TACTTATTAACAATAGTGGAAGAATTTGAGTATAAAACTCATTGTTAAAAAGAGCACAGGCTAGAAAAAGCGTTAGATAGAGAGAGAGAGACATAGCCGTCGATTTCAATATCTTTCACTGTGTGAAATCTAATAACGTTAATTCTTATACAAGCTTAGAACAGACTATGACCATTGAAGTCGAGCTCCCTGGACCTTCTTGCCCATTATACACACGTGTTGTTCAGTGTCAGGTTACGTCACTCCAAGCCATTGTTTACTTTTTGTTCTTGGTTAATACACTGTCCAAGGGACCCAGGAAATCTGTTCGAATTATTGAGGGGCTTTTAATAAGAGGTACTGCGTCAAGAGACCGATCAAATGAGTTCGAGTTAATGAAAGTTCGAGTTATTGAGGGTTTCTACTGTATTTATAAATCTTTCATAGGAAATATGAGTTCTGAAATCGATCTTGGCTCAACAAGCAAGAAAATTTATTGGAAAAGAAAGATTTGGGATTTGTTCGAAAACAGTGAATCGTCGAAAGCCGCATCTGTGAGTGAATTATTCTACCTTGTAGCATTATCATTACGGGTTAGCTTTTGAAATCCTGACAAGTATCCCTAAAGCCAGGAGGGAGGCTCGCGATTGAAGCTAGAAATGTTAAGCTGTGATGTCTTCACCGCAGTCCTAGAAATTATTGAAAGTCGGCATTTTAGCACTCCTCGTATTGCTGATTTTCTTGAAATCTTTAAAAATGAAAAAGTGACAAATCAAAAGGAAATCCCCGGGGAGTAAAAGGGCCAAATTTCCATTATCAGAATGGACTTAATTCTCTTTGGTTTCAGGGCAGGAAGAAGTAGTTCAATAAGAGTCGAATATCTGATTTAGGAACAAGGTTGAGCTGGGAGAGGGGGTCAAAAATTGAATTTATGTTCTTTTTTAATGAATTTTAGATCGTCTCAGTGGTTTCGTCCATTATGGTCATCATATCAACAATCACCTTATGCATCAATACACATCCCAGTGTCAAGATTGTCAAACCGGACGGAAGTTTTGCTGACAACCCTAACTTAGCGATCATTGAAATTGTATGCATATTTTGGTTCACATTGGAGTATGCTGTCCGGTTATTGTCGTGTCCGAGTAAAAAGACATTTCTAACATCCATAATGAATACAATTGACTTATTGGCAATTCTACCATTTTATATTGGTTTGATTGTTGAGAACCTAAACGGTGGCATAAACGACAGGTTTACTGATGTCCGACGTTTTGTGCAGATCTTACGTATTTTCCGGATAGTCCGTATCTTCAAAGTAGCCCGACATTCGACCGGTCTGCAAGTGCTTGGTTATACCGTACGGAATAGCGGATCAGAGCTTGGTCTTTTGTTTATGCTTTTACTAATGGGTATGACGCTGTTTTCGAGTCTTGTATATTACGCTGAGGAGGATGTAAAAGACACCAAATTTGAAAGCATTATAGCAGCATTTTGGTGGGCAATCATCACCATGACAACAGTAGGTTATGGAGATATGTATCCGGTAAGTTTCTCTAATAACCGTTATCGTGTATTCCGTCTCTTAATTCTCCAAACATATAATGGCTACTAACTTGAAACTTAATGATGGTAGATATTAGTAAAAGCTACCATTTTGAAAAGTTGTCACGTGACCAGTGTGTAATTTACAGACCAAAATCTTGAAAATCGCTTTTTTGTTAGTGGGTCTGTAAAATACACGCCCCCCCCCTCGTTCTAGGTCGTTCAAGTCAGGCTATAGACAGCAGCGATACTAAACTGATAGTATAAATGTATGTTAGAGGAATGATGTAAGAAATTGTAAATTTGATGTTTATATTTCGGACACTAGGTTACGACATTCGGACAAATAATTGGAAGCATGTGTTGTGTATCCGGCATTCTCTTCATTGCCTTACCAATTCCGACGATAGTCAGCAATTTTTCAGCTTTCTACAAAGACCACTTAAATAAAGGGAAACTCAACAAATTGTACGAAGATATAAACACCGCCAGTACGTCAGATTCGAATGAAAGTGTTCTCTTAGTTGCATCATCTAAAAACTCTTTATACAATGTCAGTACCACTCCGGCCAGACGCGTTAGTATATCGACTTTTGAACGACACGAATCTTATCGACGACGACTTTCAACCATCAGTGGTGTCGGTATAGGATTGCCGAATACGCGAATTCATCCGGTCCATCAGACAGTTGTTGAAGAGTAATGTCTGTAATTTTATGTACATTTTATATAGCACCTAATATTTCTATTTTTTGTATAAATATATTCTTTATGTTACGAATTTTAAGCATAGATCACTAAAAACTGAGTGTTATTGATTTTCCAATTTTTGTTACGTTAACGAAATGAAAAGCATCAAATTTTCGAAAAATCTAAATAAATATGTTCTTTGCAAGAGCTTACTTTTAAATTTTAAATCCTTGAAATTACCTTACTAGTAGAAATTTCCGTATCAATGTAGCATTTGAATGCAGCGAATCTTATCGACGCCGACTTTCAACCATCAGTGGTGTCGGTATCGAGTTCCTGAACACACGAATTCACCCGGTCTTTTAGACACTTGTTGTGTTGAAGAAGATGTAAATTTAGCACATATTATTTCTATTTTTGTAAAAATATTTTCATATGTTATTTCAAATCTCAAGCAAGTTACTAGAAAGTGAGTTTTATCATTTACAAGCTTCTCCCGAGTTTTTGAGGCAACACCGGGAGAGAAAACTCTTTTAAAGGTTCTTTTATTTTTTGTACAGATATTTTCCCAAGTTACGAATTTTAAGACCATTACTCGACAACGTTTATCCTTGCTATGAATTTTTGGAGTTTTAGTTGCATGTTTGGTGCACAATTCGTTAGCCAATGCATAAGTAGATATGGAGAATCAAGAAGTTGATACTGAGATGTTTAAATTCATCTTCTTCGCGATCACTAACGGGGGTTAAATTACCCAATTTTAACATAACCTCTTGTAAAAATATGGAAAACTTCATTTTTTTCAAAAGCGAAAATTAGCTATACCGTTAGAAGGATTGAAAAAAACAATATAGAAGATTTTTAACCCAACAATAATATCTCAAGTAACTGGTGTCAAATCGATAAAATAAGTCAGTTGTTTTACAGTAAAAACCAGGTATTAAATTAAGATTTCTAGAAGATCGGTACAAAAATCACATATATCCAGCAAATTGACTTCTATATAGTTTTTTTCAGAGCTTTTAAATCATATGCAGTGTTACACTTCGTAACAACTTTCAATTTTTATCGTTTTCTACTGGGTTAGGGACTTTGCCTGGATGTCGGTAAACCGTCGTAAGAATTAAAACTAGGCACTAAAGTCAGTAAATAGTTTCTTTATCAGCAGCTTATACTGACCATTTCTGATAAAAATTAAATCGTACACCTCCCAACTAAAGAAAATCATAGCTAGCAACCATTAATTAATTTTACTGAGTGTGCTACTTCAATGAGAAAAAGAACAGAGAAATCAAACGCTACAAACACAACTTTCCCAAGATTAATTTTAGCACATGCCCCGCCTAACCGCCCTATTAACGAAACGATACAAAGAGTATATAAATACAATATTAAATTTGTAACTTAGTAATTGACCACACTTACAATGAGAAGCGAAATCTCGCTCATTACCTTACCACTGATAAGCAACCTAACTGTTAATGTAGCGTTAAAGAGGGAACTTCACTTCCAACACGTTCTCAACTGAGTTCAAATCCATGGTTTGCCATGGACCGGTAGCTCAGTTGGTAGAGCGATAGCACAAGAAATGTTAGGTCGTGGTCACACCAGGTCTGTAGGTTTTCCTACGATGGTAAGGTAATATTGAAATTTGGGGTACGTAACAACGCATAATTAGTTTTTCAAGAAGGCATATTGAATAGAATTATATTGAGCAATGATCTTGGAAAAATGTACTTCATTATCTCATTAGAGAATGCGGAATTTACGAATACTAATTACTTTTCCTACCTGAGGGCTCAGACGAAGGCTTTTACAAAAATTTCCCTGAGTTTCCCTGAATTTTCGTTCATTTTTAAGGCATTTTTCCCTGAGTAAATTTCAATCAAAAATCGTTAAGTAAAACATATCACAAAATATTTCTATAGAGAGTTTTATTTTATAATTTGAAGAAATTCAAGATAACAGTAATAGAAAGCAAAGAATTTCTGTAACAAAAAATTTACTTCAGACTGAAATGATCTAATAGCTACATATGCAGATTTTTAATACTTGGTCCCAGAAGAGTCAAACTTGACAAAAAATTCCCTGAGTTGAATGAAAAAAAATTGTTTTCCCTGGGTCTGTCTGAACCCTGGTCCCTGAAGAAGACAGAGCAAAAGAATGTGAACGTATAATTTTCTACCTCATTTAATACTTTGCCTTCCTTTTTTCCAAAAATATTGACTTAATTTAGAAATCGTCGACGCGAAAGGTTTCAATGTTGAAAAAAAACTTCAATCTTCTAATAAAAATATTACTATATTAAATAATTTGTAAAGATGAAATTATATAGGTAGAAGATTACAACATACAAAAATTAACTTTTTAAACTGTGCGAAAGTTTGTTAAATTTAACTCCAGAGCCAAGAAACCTGACCTACTTCGTTAGCAACAATCCCTTTACGTAAGTACGTAAGCTTTTGACAACGATATAGCCGCTCCCGAATTAATATGTGACGGTTTATGGGAAAAGGGGACATAAAGCCCATAATTGATTTGTTTACCTCTCAAAATCATGAAAAACATCTGCGGAGGAGGTCGTTTCTATTTATACGACACGAATATTGCGTATCTCTTAAATAGAAATGTACTCCTCCACAGACGTTTTTAATGATTTTGCCAGCGGGTTGAGTACGATCGCGGTAAAAATGACCAAATCTTTTCCTATAGACCGTCACATATTTTGTTCAACTCCACGTCGTTTTCATGAAAACTTCAACAACAGGGACTCGTACAAGTAATGCAGCGTTGATAAATGTTATATTGTTAACGAATACTCAAACGAGATTCGGTTGTCATGGTAGTGTCGAAAACGAGGCAAAACAAGGTTAAAAAAATTCATTTTATTAATGATATATATATAGTAACACTTCCATTGTGATAAGCTTCAGTATATCTAATGCATGCGAGCAAGTTCTAATTGTACGTTATAGTCTTATCCGCAGAACTTATAAAGTGTGCGAATGAAGACCACGTACGCAAGAGAAGTTGTGATGAAAGTGACAGGTTTCCTAGCTGTATCTCAAAAACAACCTAACTTCGTACCTCTCTAGTTTTTAATCCTATGCAAGAAATGGAGCTCGACTATACGCTCAAAAATCAAAACCTTATACTATTGTTAACTTTTTTTCAAAATTTCGAGGTTTTGTAAAATAGAGAAGTCTCACTCTGAAAAAAATGCATAAGTAATTAAATCTTTTTCCAAAATGTTTAAATACTGAAAAAAGAGATGAGTTTGTTTATTCTATTTCCACTAATTCCGAAATTGACAGTGGCAAGCTTATCAAAAATGTGTACTAATTACTAAATTATGCATATAAAAATAGGATAATTACAACCTCGGTCCCAGGGCCTCTTCACTTCGCGATTTTGATATCACTCGCGCGGCTCGCTAGGATGGGCGCTCGTAGAAGAGACCCTGGTCCCGGCTGATGGATTGGCTCTTCTGATTGGACGAATTTATTCAATTAATTATGCAAATTTATGCAAATTATTCCGTGTTTCGTTTTGATTCAAGATTGAAATTGTGGACAATTCAGCTAGAAACAGCGAAGAGAGTGATACCAAAATAATTGACAGAATATTATCAAAAACAAAGAAACATTTTGTTCTTATCCTCTTAAAATTCCTTTACCTTTTTACACAAAATCAACGTTTATGAAATGGACAAAGTCAGAATATTAAGGTATCACTTAATTAACGCGCATAGGAAAATAAGGCGTCATAAAATTAACCCGGATGAGGGGCATACCGCGTTAATTTCACGATTCGTTAATTTCCTGGAATAAGGTAAAGCTTTATGAAACTTTGGTATGGGAAAAGTTTTTCTCTCCCCGAAAAAAATTAAATCGAATTCTTACTATATACATGGTGAAAAAATAAAATTTCTTTTAAAATAAACGAAAAGAATAACATAGCTACTTTCTCACTGTTTGTGCATCATGAAAGGTCCTTTCACCGATAGTATGCGTCAGCGTGTGTCTCCTTGGCGATGTCGAATAACTGAACGATTGTTGATCTTGGAGTGTCGGGTTATTTGGCGACACGCGCGGCGAATGGTTATAAGTCGGTGACGCACGAGGAGAGGGCGTCGCCGATATACCTAGTTGACAATGTTGAACGTTTGTGATGTTGGGTGGTTGCTGCTCACCCACCCAGTTATTGATGCGCCTGTTTTCAATGCCCTGAGGCGGATTTTGTGGGATACGAGGTGGGTGTTGTGTTAATGTTTGTTGCTGGTAGGCCAGGTACGAGCTAGTGACAGGAGGGTAATTTCCGGCAGCCGTCGTTGGCGGGTTGGCGTAAGCATTCGTTGGGTTGACGTAAGCATTCGTTGGGTTGACGTAAGCATTCGTTTGGTTGACGTAGGCATTCGTTGGGTTGACGTAAGCATTCGTTTGGTTGACGTAGGCATTCGTTGGGTTGACGTAAGCATTCGTTGGGTTAACGTAAGCATTCGTTGGGTTGACGTAAGCATTCGTTGGGTTGACGTAAGCAGTCTGCCCGGATTTAAATTGTGTCGGTTCCTCGACATGTCGCGTACGTTCTAGGTGAGCTTTCTTCGGGTTTTGACCAGTGAATGCGGACCATTGATTATGCTGTACGGAAAGCGGTTGATGCAACTGCGGAGGGGGAGCTACCCGGACAGGGGATTCCAAATTGACCGGCATTGAACAACGGCGGTTATCCAAATGAAAAGTTTCGTGTGTATTATCAATGGTGTAAGATTTCCTGGTACCGAGTTTCGGTTTCTGAGCAGTAAACAAAAACTTCATTACAATAAAAGTTCAGTGTTCACAATAAGATGTTATGATTTAGGGGATTAAATTTAGCGGAAGAGCTGAAATCACTTTTTTGTCAGTAGGGATTTGATTTTATGAACTTTTCTTTATAAATTTTTGTTCATTTTTCCTCTGATTTTATTGTCTTACCTTAACGGACAAAAAAATGTCAGACGAAAATTTTCGTCGGACAAAAGTGACGAAAATTCAATTTTTCAAAACCTTAATTTTAAATAAATATCATACGAATCACAGTATCTACAATGTATTAAAACATTACAAATTTTCAGTGGCCAAACTTTTTCGTCAGACAAAACTTTCGTCAACTCGCCACTTTTTCCGAAATTGTTTTGCCCCATAAGGTTAGCCTGTACCAGACCACCGCACCGGTACGGAAAATTTGATTTTCGCGATTTCCTTACGTGTTCTACATATGTAGAGTCTGGTACAGGCTACATAAGGTAAGTATTTTTCAAACGAATTTAACGGCTTCCTTATAATAATTCATCGCTGGTAGAAAATGAAACTATGAAAAACACCAACCTCTATTCCAATTAACTGGTCCAGCCTTAAAAAAAAAAAATTGTATCTCTAAACAAAATTCATCAATTCTTATCATTATAGCATTATTTGACCAAGTATAGCATACTCAGTGCTGCAAATAAGAGTTTTTCAGTTGGCCGGTAACTTTTCCAAAATTAGAACATGGGTTAGTGACACGTGTTAGGGTTAAGGTTAGGGGACCTCACTGGGGAAAATTTTGGATTTTAAGGTGTCTAGAACGCTGGAAAATGTTGAGTGAATGATGTTTGTTGACTACAGAAGAATTTTTTACCGGTAAATAAAAATTAGAATGGCCGGTAGAACAGAATAAATGGCCGGTAATTACCGGTCATCGGCCGTTATTTGCAGCGCTGCATACTCCGTTCTTCTAAACTGTTATTTGTTATCAACGAGCCCTGCCTTCTTTGAAATAACTTCAGGTAGCCTTAGGGCTGCTTTCCACTAGGGAATTTTGTCGACAGACTACTCGTGTTTTTTTATAAGAAAAATCTTTATAAGAAAATGAGCCTCAAATACCTTGAAATCTTAAGAAAAATCGTAAGAAAATCCCAAGCCTTAAACTGTTTGGATCCAATTTTTGGAGACGATTTTATATGAAGCCCTCCCGGAATCATTAGAATTGAGCAAATTTCACTATTTCAGTTTAAGCTGTTATTTAGATTTATTACGATGATTTTTAGAAAACAACCTATTTTCCCATCAAATCAATCTAAATAAAAGATTTAAGAAAATAGAGGGATAAAAGTTAAGAAAACCAAGCCTATACTCAGGCATTTTGCTAAAAAAATTGAGACTAGGGTAAAAAAAACGATTTGATTTTAACAAGAGAGAACGTGTATGGGCCCGGATACGATAAAATATTGAGTGCGCCAAAACAATTCTGAAAGCATTAACATACACAGCGTGAAATTCTACCGAATACGGTCCCGTATATTACCGTATACTAATTTCTTCCATATGTGGCAAACGTGCTTCAAATAGCCAATCAGATTTAAGAAGTATTGCATTTGCTTTTGTTTACGTTTATGTTTTCGGGATTGTTGTTCGTTGAACAAATCTGGTAAGTGGAAAGCGGCCTTTATCACAGCGTGCAAAACGTCCGAATACGGGTCCCCTATAGTACCGTATACGGTAATATACCGCATTCGCTTGATCGTCAAAGAGAGTTTAAAATTTTCAACTCTTAAAACAAACAGAACGGACTAAAGCACACAGAAAAAAATATTTAACTCAGTGGGCAAAATTAGAAAAACCTTAAGTGGAGGTGTGTTTTATCCTTTTTAAGAAAAGAAAACACATTCTCCAGAAGGTTTTTTCACGATTTTGCCCACTGGGAAGTAGGAAGCAGCCTCAAGCAAATGCATTTGTAATCCATCTGTATGCTGATTGGCTCTTTTTGTGTTTGGATTGGCTTTTTCATAAAACGCATTCACTCGATCGTCGAAGGAGTTGTAGAAAAAATTCAATTCTTGAAACGACCGCAAACCACAGACGTAAACACAAATGTCATTTGTGATCTACGAAAATATAAAGAATTATTACTATGGACATACTTGGACAAACAATCTTGAAACTCTCTGTTGATAAGCTCCATTCCCCTGAAAAGAAAGGAAATATAAATGCTTTCATTTTCGTATTCGAAGCAGCTTCTTACACCGGCTGGCTAACAATTTTGCCGTCTTTGTTCATTTGAACTTATTTGTGATACATGTGGAATCTCTATAAAGCGGACACTACCGGTGCAAATAAAAACGTGTCCGAAATTTATAGACTTTATAGAGTCGGATAGCTCAGTCGGTAGAGCGCTCGCCTCGCAATCGAAAGGTTCCTGGTTCGAGCGTGCGGTGCGGTAAGTTAATGGGAGCTGATGGCAGGTGAGGCGCTCCGCCTCAGCAATATATCTTCTCGGTCTAGCGCAATCGAAAAGGGGATAGACTCCCTCGTTGTACGGCCGATATCGACATGAGGTCTCTCCGACCTACTTACTTTTAGAAATGTCTTCTAAGAGAGTTTGACTGTAAATCATTCCGTTCCACTCCTTGACTTACTGTACGTCTTATGGATGTGTACTACCACATAGAGAAAGGTCCTATTCCGCATTATTCGAGTTTTCTATAGAAACGCTTGTTATGTTTGTTTAAGCAAGCAAAATGTTGTCTCGATTTGTCGTTCTTCCAAACACTTATAACATGCGTTTTTATAGAAAACTCGAAAATGCGGAATAGGACCTTTCTCATACCCTACTGTACTTCTTTCTCAATTCGAAAAGGTAACTTACAGATCATCGTTGGGTGGTAAACTCTCTTCCAGTTTTTGTTCCAGAACCTCAGGAAGGCTTGACGAGGAAAAACTGGTTGGCCGATCAGAACCAGATGCCTAAAAACATGGGAGAATGAGTTTTGATTGTGATTAGTAGTTATACTTTTTCACATCACATGCGTGTTATCTGAGTCTAATTATATATTGTTCTAGCCTTTTTCTAGGGAAAAAGTCCACGACAATGAAATGATGTAGAAATACGGGGAAGCTGTCAGAGGCTGTTAAAGTTAAAAAACACAAATCGAACAAACCACTTTTAATTTAAAAGAAAATAATAGAAAACATGTGGTGAAGCCCACATCTAATTCTTCTTGGATAAAACGTGAGGAGTGTGATTAACATACAATTGCCTATTTTCTAAAATATGAATACAATACGCTGAAGCCTGGGTTAGTGTACTTATAAATATCAGTTCTGTAGAATTCAAGAAGATAGCCTGGATTTTTGCAGATATTAATGAACAAAAGCAGAGAATTCTTACAGCAGGTGAAGACATTAATTTCCAAACGAAACCTTGTCTTGCTTTCTGATGCTGTAAAAGTAAACAAACAAAGACCAAACATTAGAAAACAAAATACTAAACCTTGTCGATGGGAAGTGGGACGTAAGACGACAGTATAATTTTCAGGGAGAAACTTTCCTGGGAAGGTTTCATGATCTATCCACAGTGTGAAATTCTACCGAATACAGTCCCGTATATTACCGTATATGGGCTAATTTCTTCCATACACGGGACCCGTATTCGGACGTTTTGCCGATTTTGTGGACGGTATATCGGTAACTTAATTTTCAACAGGATACCCGTATATGAGAAATATACCGGTATCGGTATACCGGTATATATTTTTTTACCTAAAACAATGCATTTTCCAGCAAGCTACAAGCTATAAGATGTAAAAATTTCTTTACTCCTCAGGTAACTCTAAAAACCGGAGGCTCTCCCTCCAAGAGTAAGGCTCCTGATTCTATACTACAGTATGTGAATATTTAGCCGAATATCAAGCACTTTTATTTATCTCAAGTTTTAGAAGGCATTACCAAATTTTAAGGATGACTTGAAATTTTTCTTTATTTCTTATAAAAAAAACTGGGCAGAAAAGCGATGATATACTTAGATATGAAAGTGTCTTGAAAAAAGCAAGCGATACGTTTTAAACCAATCTAGAGAGTTGAAATTTCAAAGTTTTCTCTGGCGCGGCCCAAACCATGGTAGGGTCAAATACAACTGGAGTTGCCTTTTATGGTTAGCTTTGACTCACAAAAGATGTTTTAAGTTTATGGATTACAGTGTAACTGGTAAACAAATTGTAAACGATCACTTTCAAGAATTTGAAACCAAGCTAAATCAAAGCAGGGCCCTGCGCGTTAAGGTGGTACACCAACAAATTATTTTTTGAAAAACATCATGTAAACATAGCTTGATATTCGTGTGTTTGTTTTCATACCTTGCGCATGCGCAAACGCTTTTTGTATCACCATAAATGATATTCACCCGGTTAGAAAAGCTTCATGCTTTAATAGTTTTGATAGCTTGAAGTCAGTAGCTGAGGGTTTTATGTTTAGTTAGACTATTTTTAAAATATTAAAATTACCGATTGAACGCGTGAAATGTTGTCTTTAAGTTGCGAGTTTGTGATCTCCAATTCTCTGGTGCTGAATGACAATTCCTTATCAAGATCCATCATTTTTCTTGAAAAAACAAAAGTGTAAACGAGCGCTAGCATCTACCTACTTGACTGAATGTGACAATGAATATGACACTCTTAAAATAACATTTTTAATTCATTTAATTCATTCATTCTTAAGGCATTAAGGTTAGAGTCCATCTCAAACTGATGTTCTGATATGGTATTGCACTCTCCACCTTACAGATGTTTATCTTACAACATTTTTAAGATAAAAAAGCATTAATCTCGCATCAAAAGGGTTGAAAAATCACCAATTTACCCCACACGTTCAGAAAAAATTGTCAATAAGTAAAAATCTTTCCTCGCTTAAGTTTGAAGTGAGTGACGATTGTTTCCACGAAAAATCCCACACCCCGAAAATATGAAAATCCTTTCATTTTTTTTTGTTCTTTTCTTGTTCTTTATTGACTCCTTGGTTTTATTGGATTTTGCAATTCAACTTTTTTTACGTCGGCAAAAAAGTGCCGATGTAAACAAGGCAATGTTAATTTCATGTCGGCAAAAGTACAATTTACATACCAGTAAAATTGATTTTTCATAGAAGTCTATTCTTTATATATCTCGCTACTTTCTATAGGTTTAAAATTACCTTTCAACTAATATATAATAACTCTATAGTAAAGAAAATTCTTTAGAATAGCAAAAACACAGTAACATCGGCAAAAAAGTGCCGACGCAGTTTGTTGATTTTCACATTTACGTCGCCATTTACGCCGGCATTAGCAGAATTGCAAAGCCTGTCGAACGACCACAAGAACCGCGAAATTTTATCATCCGCGTAAGGTTACAGCAAAGGACTTACTTCAAATTATGGTAGAATGTTTTACACTCGTCTTCTGATTTCTGCATACACGACCATACAAGCTGTGTGATGTATGTAGAGTTATGATAATGGTCTTTGTATTTAGGATCCCATAAATTTTTCCTTAATCTATCGTACTTTTGCCCTGCTTGTATTGCACTGAAAGGAAAGGAAAATATTTCAATGCGACAAAATAGTTTTTGTGTAGCAAGTTGTGAAAATTCAATAACTCTCTTACTCCCCCACATACATGAGACGAGTCTTTTAAAACAAGACCTTTCTGACGATCAGAGTCTGAGAAAACGGAAAAACAAGGCTTTACTTACACGGTAAGTCTAACAAAATAAACAGAATAAGGGCCTACTTACATGGTAAGTCTTACAAAATAAAGGCCTACTTACATGGTAAGTCTTACAAAATAAAGGCCTACTTACATAGTAAGTCTTACAAAATAAAGGTCTACTTACATGGTAAGTGTTACAAAATAAGGGCTTCACTGTGTAGTAAGTCTTACAAAATGAAAGCTTCGATATATGTTGAGTCTTATAAAATTAGGGCCTACTTACATGGCATCGAGCTCGTTATCCACCGGTAGTTTGCTCTGCAAAGTTTTCAGTTTGGTCTGTACATTATCAATGTTTTGGTAAACCAAATCAAGATTTGTTTGGGTCGCCAAGGAACTGACAATTCCGCTTAGCGTTTCCCATTCCGCCAAACAGTCAGTCCCGGCATCACCATATTGTTCCGGCTGGTATGACAAATCACATTGGTAGCTGATATCAAACAACTGAACAGTACTTTCAAGTCTTATAGCAGTTCGTTGGACGCTCTCCTTCTCTGTTTTCACACGACTCCATTTCTCTTCAATGTACTCCATAAACAACTTTTCACTTTGAAGGAGGAGAGCGAATTCACTTGCTTTACTTAAACAATAATACAACGCATGCGCCCAAAAAGGGCGGAGCTCGACGCACCGGCGCTTCTCTTCCGGCGAACCGATGAGCTCCCGGACTTTATCGATATTGATTAAAGTTGGATTGTAGTCGGATTTTGCGTTCGGAGTTTGGTTATATAAGAAGATGGTTTGCGTTTTTTCGCAGGTCGCTTCAAGTGACACGTCGTTCTGCAGTTCAATGCGAGTATCAGGAAAAATCAGTATTTGGTTTTGTGTCTCGATATTTGTCTCGATGTGTATAAAGCGTTTCAACGTCGCACCGGTGTCTCCGCGACGACAAACATAGCTCAAAGTCTTACAGCTTAAAACGTTAAATACGTTCACAATACGCATGCTCAGTATTTCTTGTATCTTCATTGCACATTCGGAAGTACCATTTTGTTCGATTGGGACGTTACCGCGGTGCTTTGGGTCGTAACGCAGGACAATTTGAAGCCTGGAAAGAAAATGGGAAATACAAGCACTAGTAAGGTTAAAATACATATCATATAAACTTCGTCCCCAGGGCTCCTTTCTCGATTTTTGATGTGTTGATGGCGCGAGAGAAGGCTCTGGGAACGGCTGATAAAGATTTGCTCAAATGATAATAATAATAACAATAACAAACGATTTTTTATTTCATGCATCCATTAATTTTACAATGGTTCTTCTCGCAGAGGAAATATTGAATGTATGTGTAT
>JAUBWS010069633.1:0-14043 GCA_032270445.1 Darlingtonia californica
TTTGAGTAAAATATGAGATATATGCACGGCTGATTAGCCAATCAGAACGCTTATATTTTTTACGCTAATGATAAAACAATCTTATTATTTTCATGTTTTTCCATATATGGCAAAGATATAACAGTTTTATTGTTTTCAATCATGTGACTATAACAAGGCGATAATAAAAATACGATGAAAGCATGCACTCCAATGTTGTGTATTTTTGTAAAAGTTTCAAGAAGTTTGAAAAAAGTTAAAAATAATGTGTTTTCCCATATTACAGAGTTTTCCATTAAAAAACTTAAAATAGTATGAAACTCTAAACTTTTCTAAAAAATGACACTGTGTTGGAGATATATTGTTTCATTGAAGTAGGCGTACACCCATTGACCAAACATCAGAAAGAGGGTTTCTTGACTCTGAATTTTATACATACATACATATTTCTCAGCTCTATTGTTTTTCTGTGAAATGATATGGGCGCAAAATCTAGTGCAATTACCCTCGCTTGCTCTCAGGCTGAGAATTTTGTAGATTAAAAAAAAAACATTTTTTAGAAACGAAAGAATTCACAGCCTGTATTCAGAACATCATGGATTCGGAATAGAAAAATGTATGTATGTATTATGTGATCACAGCCTAAGTCACAATTTGATAAAATTAAAATCAACACATTATACTAACCTGTGTAAAAGGATCTAAATTACTCATTTCTTCAATTCTGTGAAACCCTACAATAAATTCAAACAAGATATCTAATCAAAATTCATACATATGTCCTTCCCACACAAATCATCAGTTTGTTATTTTCAAACGGCGAACAAGTTTTGTTAAATGTTTTGAATTTGCTGGCGCTATTCCGGCTCGAAATCTCATTGGTCGAAAAAAACATGATCACATTATGTTTCGAAACGAGGCTCGCGCAACCTTGATTTATGACGTAGTTCGAAATTTTTTGATGAAATAAGGACCAGGTAACGATGCGAGAGCCATCTCGTAAACACGGACCCATCATCACTACTTTGCTGGCGCTTTGCAAAACTTAGGTTTCTTAGAACCCTAACAAAGGATAACTTTTGGAAGGGTCTGCAAATCAGACTAACCAAAAACAACAACGGAAAAATGGCTCTTAGTCTCAATTCTTCAAATTGAATTCTGAATAAATGCAACCTCGTCCTCAGAACTTTTTTCTTGCCTTTTGATATGTTGATGGCACTTGATAAAAGGCCCTGGTGCTGCAGACCCACTTTGGACATCTGATTGGCTAATATTAAAAACCTAATTATGCAAGATCATTCAGCTGTCGAGTTTCTTGTTACGAGTTATAGGCGACGTGTTTTCTTTTTTTAAACTTTTTTAAAAGTCTTGCGTTTATTTACATTAAAGTTAAAGAATTTAAAGAGTCGAAAGATGGAAACAAATATCTATAGAAACTCAGTTTCGCAAATAAGCAAATAAACTCGCTGCCATCGTTTTCAAAAATTTATAGCTTGTTTTATTTTGTCTAGACTTTTATTATTGACTTCCCAAATTTTAATAGAAAAAAGTATCCACTTTCATTAGAATCATCAAGACCCATAGATTTTTTGCGCTTTTATTTTCAAAATACCCTTATATAGTGGGTGGGTATTTTAATCTACAATTACAGGGCCTCCTTTCACACGGTGTTTCATCCAATTATTAAAAAGTTGTAAAAGGGGCCCTGGGAACGACGAGGATACAGAATTGAATAAATGCTGTAAAAGACATACGCGAAAGCAGTTTTTAGAAATCGACAAACTACAAATTTCTAGTTTGCCAATGGCGTATACAAAGATCCTACGGAAGCTTGTTGATGGTGACATCGACTATGTGACAATGCTGCATTGTTTTAGATAAAAGAAAAAACGTCCATCAATTTAGTTGAATTTGAAGCTTGATGACGAAAGTGTCATACAAGCCTTTGAAATAATTTACTTCGAAAAAGAGTTAGTTTCATAAAAAGAAGTGTCTTTATTTATTCATTAGAAAATTTCTAACTTTTGTGCTCACCACAAGGTTAAATGGCTTTGCTGTTATAAAGTTTCAAGGGCTATTTTTAGTTATAAAGTGTCTCCTAGAATTGCTTTTAAGACCGACCGAAGATTATTAAAGAAATATTCATTAGTTGCAAGATATTCTTTAAAAAGATCCATGGCGTGATTGAATTTTGCGGCGTGTTTGGTTCATTTTAACATTTTTTATTTTTATTTACAGTAGCCCGAAACTTTACCGTCTCAAAGATTTTTTATCATCCCAACAATAAATCTACTAAACGATTACATTTCTCAATTTTTATACCATTTTCCCCTTAACCTTATTTCTTTGAAAACCTCAATCATTGATCGAATAAATGGGTACCTACCACCAGCAGAAACGCCCCCAACCTACCTTGGCACTCGGCGGTTTTTTAGCTCCTATTAAAGATCCGAGATTGCGCCAATCGGGCCATGGTCCGTCTTTTCGCAAACTTTGTTTACGTTTTTTGCAGTAGCGTAGCGAGCTAGATCAAGAGAGAAGAGGTGAAGAAATGATGAACTTGATGAAGAAGGAGAGGAAGAAGAGCTCGTCCTAATATTTGTTTAAAGTGTTAAATTGTAAATTTGTCATAACAATCGCTTTTTGTTCCATTGTTTTTCTCGGCCCGACTTTTTATTTTATTATTTTTTGGAATGGAAAATATACAAGAAAAAATATATACCACAACCCAGACTGAGTGAGCTGTGAGCTGCGCTTTGCTGACTTTTTGCCTAAATTCTGATTTTTTTGGAAGTAATAATGAACGGAAAAAAGTTAGTTCTAGTTGATAGAGAAAAAGGTATACTAAGTAGAGGCAAAGTGACATTTCAGATGAAAAGTTATGACTAAAAGCACATCTTCATTTATTAAACTGATCATTTCTATTATTGAAGAAAGAAGTGTCATGATATAATGCAAATTCTTTCCCGTTTTTTTCTTCTCCCATTTTTCCTTTTTGTTCTCTTCTCCTTTTTCCCTTTCCCCTTTTTCTTCTCTTACCTTTTTTCCTTAGTTGTCTTTTTCCCAATCTTCCTTTTATCCCTCCTTTCCTTTTTTCCATCTTTTCCATTTGTAGTATATACCTTAAATAATTCCTTAGTTCCTCTTTTCCCCTTTCAACTTTGTCTCTTTTCTATTTCCCCTATTTTCATTCTTTTTCTTCTTAACCTTCGTTCCCTTTATTAGACCCCCGATGATAATTTGGGACCAAGGTGCAAGGACTTCCTGGAGCCCCATATTTTCTGTGGCCAAAAATGGGACACCCTAACCACTTTTTGGACAAATAGGATTAATAATGGAACCTGACACTTTGTAGGACAATAAAATCGGATAAAGGACTTCCTAGGGTAATAATGAGGACCAGGGTCTAAATGGTAGCAAGGAACTTTTCTTGGGACCCCGATAGGAGGGAGGGCGGTGAGGACCTTTCATTGACCCTACATGGCATGGGGCAAACCAAAGGGACCCTAAATGGGGGCCAGGTACGTCAGAGATCCTAAATGGGGGTCAGGACTTAGGGGACCCAAAATAGCGTACTGTTGCGAATCTATGAATAGACTGAAGTAAAGAATTATGGGATTGAAATGCAGACAAATACACACACATATTTGACATTTTCTATTGTATTGCAAAGACTTATGGGATCAATTTGCGGACAAATATAAAAGTGTGACGTAGTTAAATCTGAATGCTATTAGGGAAAGGACCTTCCGGGACCCTAAATGGAGGCTAGGACCTTTTGGGATCCTAAATAAGGACAAGGTTAGTCCTTGACCTCCTTTAGGTTCCCTAATGGTCCTTGCCCTTATTTAGGGTCCCAAAAGGTCCTTGCCCTTATTTAGGTTCCTCAAAGGTCCTTGCCCTTATTTAGGTTCCTCAAAGGTCCTTGCCCTTATTTAGGTTCCTCAAACGTCCTTGCACCCATGTAGGGTCTCTAGATTTACAATTTATAGCAACTATAGTCTAGGGACTAAAACCTATAAGCCTGGTGTCCCTTAAGACTCTGTGTTATTAGGACCCTTGTTATTCTTGTTGTAATGATCCTCACTATCTATCTTATTTAGCAATGTAAGGCTTCAAAGGCCCATGTTCTCATTATATAAAATAAAAACTAAGCATAAGAAATTTTGTACATAAAGATATTTACAATTCTGAGAGTTGGGATGGGAACACAAAGAACTACCAAGTGAGTAAAAAAAAAACCTCTTTGAAGATTGATAACGCCATATTGCCCTTATAAGATTTGTAAAATATATTTTTTTCCATCATGTAGGAGAAAACCTAATTAATCTTTAATTTCAAATTGTATAATTGGAGATATGGTTATATTTTTGAAATATTGACCATTCAAATCTTGCAAAAAAATTAGTGATATATAAATGGCTGATCAAATTATTCATAAAGCAACAGTTTGAATTAACACAACTGCTGCTTTTCTTACTCACCATTGTCTTTTAAGACATGAACTGTAATTAAAACTATATTACCCAAATGGGAATTCAATATGATTTTTTATGAATTTCAATTTTTAATTTTAGTTGAATTTGTGAAGTTGGAAAAGATAATTGATAGCCTGTTTTTCACTGTATTTTGCAAGATTTGAAAGATCTATTTTTTCCTAAAATGACCGTATACCTCCACAAATACTCATTGAAATTTAAAAAACCAAAATT
Source organism: Darlingtonia californica (assembly GCA_032270445.1). Taxonomy (NCBI): domain Eukaryota; kingdom Viridiplantae; phylum Streptophyta; class Magnoliopsida; order Ericales; family Sarraceniaceae; genus Darlingtonia; species Darlingtonia californica. Next base: position 4,692 of record JAUBWS010069633.1, read on the forward strand.
TAAGTTAGGCTTTCTGCTAAAAGATGGAAAAAGAACTATATACATGATTTTATAAAATCAATACAGTATGGTGTAATTGTAGTGTAATGTAGTTTTTTTACTCACTTGGTATTTCAATTAAATCACCCAAAATCAATCATTAATTTGCAGAATCTGTTGAGAGTTGTGGGAGGGTTGATGCTCAACTCAACTGGTTTGCTTGGTGCCAGCAAAATTTCTCATTGTTCATTCTTTTTTGCCATCAATCTAAGCTCTTTCATTGTATTCCTTTAATAAATTTAGTGGGTTTTTGCTTCCACCCAAGTCAAAGTGCTAAATATTTGTGTGCTCATTCTGATAAACAACCTGCTGGAAAACCTCAAATCTTTTAAGGTACCATTTAGCCGATAAGCTGCAAAGGGCCAATGCAACTTTATCTAAACTTTTTCATTTTGTTCCACCCAAACCCTCTGAGCATTTATTAATATCATGTTCTTTTTGCCCCATATCTGCTATCCCTGGCCCTCACCACCTTCAGCTAACCTGTCATATCTTAAGAGGGTGCTTATATATAAAGGTGGTACAAGGAAAAAACTAGAAATATTTATAGAAAACTTTGTTAACATTTTTATTAGGTTCCATTATTTTGTATACTTTTTATTAGAATAAACATTTTGGTTGCTCATCATTGCATCTCAATAAGGTGCTATGGATAATTGTCACAAAAAACGCAAAATCAAAGATAATGATCTATTTAATGATGGAAAAAAGATAGCTATAAGCATTTCAGGTGAGTTGATTGAATTTTGATTAACACTTGTTAGTTTCATGTTCATCGTTTGCAGGGACCATGAATGAAAATTATTACAAGGTGATAATCATCTGTACAGATTGTGTTTATTGACTAAATGGTACCAACAAAAGTAAACAGCCTATTTCCTTGCAAATTCCTAACACTGCAGCTCTAGTCAATCTAAAAAGCAACCAACAATTCAACTTTTACTGGAAATTGATACTGGTATTTGTCTTTTTACTTATTAAAACAATGGTAGCTTAGGTTTATTTATTATTTGATAGCTATTAATCATTTTATAAGTAAAAGGACAATTGCTGCATTATGTGAAATATCCTGCCAAGCTACCTTAAGGGAATAAATGTTTTTGGAAGATTGACCCCAAATTGCAAAATTAAATTCTGCAAAATGTAAAAACATGCATTTTTAGTAAAAAATATATATGCAAAAAGTGACCAAACACCAAAAATTTATTCTGTGAAAGTCGCTTATTTTGATGTGCCCAATCGTGAAAATAAATTCTGCAAAAATTTTCTTCCCTGAAGTTAATTTTTGGATTGTATGAACACATATTGCAATAAGGCAAGGTGTTAGCCACACAGTGTTACACACAGTATTACACACATTATTACCAATCCAATATAATGTTTAGAGTTTAGTTCCACACTGGACAAAAGGATAAAATAGTTTTCCATAAATGAAGACATTTGAACTAATTTTCATTTGCGTGGACGTTGAAACACACTTTATTTGTCAGCATGTAGAACGAGCTTTTATAAACTTGATTTTCCCAATTTTGAATTAAAAAACTGCCCCTTTTTTGACTTAGACCCTGTAAAGATAAAGCAGTTTTTTTCTGGATATAGAAGGTGAAGTTCAAGATCTTGGCACTGATGAAAATACTATTTGTACAGCTAAAATCTGTGAACAAAATAGTGAAGGTATTAATATATTTATCTCTTTGGAGTTAGGTAATAGGTTATAGATTTTGGTTATTCTAATAAGTTTTTTATAAATTTATTATTAATAAACTTAGTATTAATTCAATCAAAATTCCAAAAAATTGCTTTCACAGATTCACCCAATGAAAGTCAATCACAACAAACTAACAAAGATATCAATGATGCTGCCAATAGGTAACAAAGCTTTTTATTGTTTGAACTTCATATAGCAAAGAATCATGTATTGTGGTTAAAACACTGAAGCTAGGATAATTCTGCTATAAGGTTTCAGAAATTATATTAGATATTATCCATATGAAATACTGATCCAGGTATCTGGTGACTGACAAAATAGGAAGGGACATAAAAATGCAATTCGAAGCGACTAAATTTGCTCATTTAACAAAAACAAACATCCTTTATACCAAAAAGCACTCACCTTTCTTAAATTTTTTTTTTAAAAAAAGACAATTTTTGACTGCCATTGTAACCTACTGTAAATGGTTGAACGAACAGTTCACTGGTAAATATAATAGATTCTTACATTTTTTTCAGGGAAACTCCTGAAACTCTTGCAGTATTAAAATCTGATGATGGAAGATTTCACTGTCCCCTATGTGTTACAACATATAGCCGCAGTCATAAGCTTAAGTTACATCTTCAGATCAAACATAAGATAGACAAAGGAAATACATTATCAAAGAATAACCTCAATCAAAAATGTTCTTTTGCTGGTTGTAATCAAGTATTTTATAAAAAGATCCAATTGATAGCTCACATGAAGCAAGAACATTCTCAAACATATGACGAAAAGGAACTTACCTTTAAAAATATTGATGCCTTTGCAGCTTGGAAAGCAAAAGAAGAGCTACAGAACTATGTATTTTTTACCAAACATTTTGGAGAGAGTAAAAATAGAAGCTATTACTACTGTCAACAAGATGGAAAAATCTACTCTCACAGAAAAAATGATGAACCATTTAGAAAGACCAACAGGAGGGCACGACGAGGTATAAAATTTTAGTAAATACCATAAGGGTTGCTTCACATAAATTAAATTTCATGCTATAATATGTGCAGGGAAATAGGATTATGGGTAAAACCTGTGAGAATAATTGGTTAGAATTTTTTTCGCAGGTATTAATTTTCGCGAATGGTATCTCTAAGAATATTTCACGGGTACTTGATTTCGCGAATTTGACTAACTTTGTGAAAATTAGTACCCTTATAAAGGTTTACAAAGAATTGAACAATAGCTAACATTAGGTTAAACTTTAGAAACCTTATCTTTTCTATCTCAGGTTCTGTTAAAACTGGATGCATTTGTCCTGCTAAAATGGTTGTTGTAAAAAGTGTTGATGATGAATCGATCAAGGTTATTTACACAAGTACTCACTCACACCCAGTTTCTGTAGAAAACACTATACACCATCCTATACCAGATTCAATGAAATCAGATATAATAGCCAAAATCTCGCTTGGTTGTTCTGTTGATGAAATATATAAAGAATTTTCAACAATAAATACGCATGCAGAAGGGGATAAAAATAGCGCGAAAGGCCATCACATTACAAAAGCAAATATAAGGGACTTGAAATATAAACTATCCAAGTATATGAAGCTGAATCCTGGTGATAAATCCTCCATTGTCGTACTAATACAAGAAATGCTTCGGAATGAGGTGGCAAACTATGATAAAGCTGAGGAAATACGCTTTCAAGAAAATATTGAAAAGTTGATTAAGGTAGGTGATGAAGTATTTTTTTGGAAATCTGCAGGGCTATACAAAAGGGGCTTTATTACATGCTATCAACTCCCATTTTTTGATGCAAAATGCCTTTTCTAGTCTCCAACAAGCTAATTGTATTGTAATTGGATGTTTTTCATAACATGATATTATAAAGATACCGTTCGCACTTTAAAACGACCCCCTTTAAACATTCCATGGTAAAAACCTGACCTAAGCAATTATGTTTCTTTTTTTTTTGAATTCTTTTTAGGTATTTGAGGAACCTGTTATTAAGAGATTGTGTTTGTCTGACGTCAACCGTAGCATTGAAAAGTTAATTCAAGAGAGTGAATCTGTGAAACAACGAGACATAAATGAAATGACTCCAGAAGAGTTGGCAGAGTTTTTCGAAAAATTGAAAGACAAGTCTGTGCAATGATAATGTGTACTGTCAGGCTTGGACAGTGATGATGTGCGACTGCATGCACATGTCCCACACATGTCTGATTGACTTTGAGGAATGTTATCTAACCCTTACTTGAAATAAAATTATTTTGTCATTAGCACATATGATTACATTTTACACATTCATAGGTTTTCTGTGATATATAGGTTGATAGATTTACAAGTTTAGGTGTGGGGTGCTTGGTTTTCCTACTAGGCAGTTTTTTTCTGTCCAGGCCTGAAAGTTGTGTTTAAAAAGAAAGAATTATTATATATAATTCATGTTTGTAAATATGAAATATAACTTGAAAGCTGTAGTAGAAAAACTTTTTGGAAATTTACATTTTAGTCTGACATGGTGTCCACTCTGGCTGGAAAACTGGAAAATGGTTTGTTTTTAAAATTCATGCTGGAAAAACTTGAAAACATATTTTTTCCAAAAAAATATTTTTTGGAATTTAAAAGACACTCACCATTTTTTTTTGTGTAAAACTATTATGTCTAAAACTATAATTTAAAGTGAATAAACTCTATAAACAAGGTTAAGAGAAGCTAAAAACCAAAACAAAAGTGTAAATGAGATTGATTGAGAGATAACAATACAAAGTTTCATTTTACCACTGTGAAATTGAAAGTGGGAAATTCAGAGCGAACAACTTAAGGTAGACTTTATAGTTCTTAAAATGAACGAATCCGCAGTTTTTTTGTTAAAAATCCCTGTTCACCGAAAGAGTCCCAGCTCCCAACAAATAGTTTTAGGCTTTAGTGAATGAATAATTGAAAGATAAGTAACAATTTTCTTTTTGTTATAAGGCAACCATCTTTTGCTGGAAATTTTCTTCACATTTTCCTCAGTGATGCTGGAAAAAGATAATGCTTTTTAAGACTGATTTGCTGGAAATCGTTTGCATAAATAGCAAAGTATGCTGGAATTTGAATGTAGTTTTGAGTGGACACCATGGTTTTAATTGGTTTTTGTATTTGGTATTCAGAAAGGGAGGCATACTTTCCACTGCTTCATTGTTTCTAGCTGAGGAGGTCAGTGCAAGGAGAACCTTCATTTCTGCTCGTTTTAATTTCAATGAAAATATTTGTGGGGAAAAAATTGCCATAGCTTTTGATTTACGAGTCCAAGAGAATTTTCATCCTTTCCCAAATTGTCCTTATGTTCAGAACTTCCATTAGTTTACAAATGGTATGTGATAACTTCAAATGTAAGTTATTTTTTGTATGATATTTTAGGACAACCAGAATAAAAAAAAATATACATGTGTTTTAAAGTTTTATTGAAACTTCTAATAACTAATAAGACTTAACAAAATGGAAAAAATGGACACACGAAATACCATGACCTTGAAAGATTTGGAGGTCAACATTAAAACTATGATACCAGATATTGCTTTGGCTGCTGAAAAACCTGCTATCCATAATCCATTTGTTTCGAAACTTGAGTTCTCCTTGCTTGATAATATTCAGGTATGTTACGTGTATTTGTTTACATTTATCGTTATTTTGAGAAAACTGTTTCCTCTACAATATTACAAGCTTCTTAGGGCTTAAGTCAATCTCCATTTGAGTTGATTGAGCTGTCGTTTATTCCTGAGGGGGGAGGGGGTACTATACTTATAAATTTTCGGGTACAGTATGTCCTGCCCAAGACCCCAATACCATACTCCTAGTTGGACTAATTTTAACAGTTTTTACAAGTTTTAGACAGTTTTGGGACCCTCAATGGGATATTTTTGAAAGATTTTCTCTAAAATTTCAAAAAAATTTCCCAAAATTTGTTAAAACCACAACCCGCAAAGAGACTGAACTCAAAATTTCGTCGCAAGACCTTTAGTGGGACTCACAAGGGTGATAAAACATACCCTTACAGGCGGCACATGGATTTAGTATGCCTCCCCCCCTCCCTCCAGGGGTTTATTTATTATTTATTCATTATCATGGCGTTGGTAATTAATTTCTTTTTCTTGAAAAAATGTTTGACCCTGTTGACACGAAGTATTCTTGCATTGTGTGTGTTTAAAAAGTACAAACATATATAGTGTGGAAAAGCTATTATCGCCTAGTGTATGAACTCTATTTTAAATGTAAATATATTTTTAAAAGCGTTTCCATTACAGATAGGTCTCTTTTCAGTAGTCAGAAAGTTAGATTGAAGATATTTTGAAAGACATATCCCTATCTAACCCTACTACAGCTGCATTTTTATATTAAAAATTTCTGTTGAAGAGAAGACTATCAAAGTTGCCGAAAACCTTACAACAGTAAATAAGTTTTCTTCTTTGTATCTTTCAGTTCTATACCATTGGAATCGTTCTTATACCACTGAGACTCGTGCTTACACTGTTAACATTCATGTTGGCTAGTTTTGTATCCAAACTATGTCTGATAGGTTACATAGATTCTGATACACCTGATCCATTTACAGGAGTGAGAAGGTGACTTATTTTTTTCTCTATTTGTGACGGTCTACGGGAAAAGGGGGCATAAAGCTATCCATAATTCATTTGTTTGCCACTCAAAATTATAAAAAACATCTGTGGCGGAGTGCATTTCTTTTAAATAGAAATGACCTCCTCCGCAGACGATTTTTTATGATTTTACAAGTGCGTGGAGTATGATCGCGGTAAAAATGACCATGCCTTCTTTTCCCATGGATCGTTACATTTTTCAACAAAAGTTTTTGTGATACACAAATATCACAAACACCTTGGGGTAGGGGTAGGGTAAGGACTGGGTGTGTGCGGCAATCAATCTTTGCCGTGCTCATGAAAATACTATCCAGTTTTAAATCTTTCTAATTAAGTCCTTCTAATGTCTTCGAAAAAAAATTTCCCCTCATTTATGAACCTATATGTTCTAAATTTGGCCAAAAATTCCAAGATGCCGAAACATATTTCCTCTAAAAATATTAAGGGTTTTTAGATCTTGGGATGGTACATATCTGTGGGATCTTAATATCAACACTCTGGAAAGAAAGTGTTTTTTGATGCTACATAATGAGTTTAAAGAACATTTTAACAACATTGTTATGTTTTAGTGACATCCCCAATATTTTTGAACGAAATTTCAAAAGGTGCTTGACCCTAACTTGCTAATTGTCGTTGGAATAAGTACCCCTTATTTCTTTTAAATTTAACATTTCTTCCTCTTTTTTTAAGATCTTTGCAATACTTTGTTTGGTTTCTCGGAAGATTCCTTCTCTTCTGTTATGGTTTTTGGAACATTCCAGTCAAAGGGAAACTTGCTGATGTGAAAACAGCTCCAGTGGTCGTGGTTGCACCACATACATCTTTTATCGATGGCCTCTTCTTGGGTAGTTTGGGAACCATCTTTTCAGCCGTGGGAAGACATGAAAACAATCAAATATTCTTAATTGGATGTAAGTTTTTTAATAATTTTGCCTTGGAGACAGTTTTTTCTTATCTGCATTATCAGGTAATGTAAATTACATCCTATGTTATGCTCGTGATGTAGTGAAAAAATGTTGTTGGCCGAATTCATTGAAGTATTCAAAGCAAGGAACGCTGCTAATTATTTCTCCAAATAAAATAGTACTATTAACTTATTTTGAAGCTTTCGTCCCTCATTGAAAAGTTTGTTCCAGAAAACAGAATTTTTGCAGACAAAGTTCTGACCTCATCAAAAATATGCTGATTAAAATCATTTTATGTTACGTTTTTGGAGACCAGGCATAAAGTGCTTGCACTGTGCCAAACAGCAATTTTGGTGAATCATTTATCAGGGAAGTGATTTTACCCCCCCCCCCCTAGAGTTGAGATCTTTGCATTTTTTATATCTCCTTAGATATCTCATTTTGACATTACAGTGAAAACGGTAAAGCCCTTGTGAATAAAAAAATTGTACCAAATTTACATTCACACATATTTCTGCACCAATATCATAATCTCTGCAAAAAATTCGTTTTTTAAACTATTGAATTGTTATGAACGCTTCATTTCACTATGAATATCGATTAGCATGTGTCAAGAAAGGACCACAGGGATTGGGGCATATACAGTTAATGATAATAAGAGTGATTATTGATGTGTAAAACTGCGAAATACAAAACGCAATTCCTTTGGAAATGATGTTATTCTACCATCTTTTAATTGAGCGATAATTGGTTATTGACTTTCATATTCTTTAACAAATTCTAAGGGGAGGGCCCCTAGTAATTATAAATAATGATATATGATGATTCTAAAAGACAGCAATATTCCTTATTGTTCACACCAAATTGGATTTAATTTGATGTCTATACGAGCGAATGGCTATGTTTTCGTTTTCTTTACTACATTTTGATTCATGCCAATTAGTGATAATTTCTCTAAAGAGTGAAAAGTATGTGTGGAATTTTTTTAATCCCAAATTTTAAAAAGCTAGCGATAATATAATGGTAATAATAAAAAAAAATTTAATTAATTTGTTAATAATGACCGTTTCCATCTTACTGTTTTGCTCAAACAAGGGCGCCAAAATTTGAAAAGAAAGATTTTGTCTGTTTGTAAACTTTTGTTTTGATTTGTTTGATTTTCAAACCGCTTAAAGTTTGAAGGCATGCGTTGTTTGTTTTATGCTTTAACAAACAATGTATGTTGTTTTAAGTAATCTTTGTGATTGAAGTTCCCACATCCTTTGATCTTCGTGAGAATGTGATGCGTGATTTCCTGATACATTTCAAAATGGTTCACTTGTACACGATATAGACTGGCACTATGATACCTACATATAAATCTACGCATAGAAGGGTGGATTTACTCTAGTCTTAATTGATCACTGTAATCCCTAATCCCTGTAACCCTTTCAAAATATTAGAAAAACCTACGAATATTTACAATTACTAGAAAATGACTTTTTCTTTTGCAGGAAAAGTAGGAAAATTTTATGAAAGTTTAAACACATTAGAATCTTTATAAAGCGGACGCCATCGGTGCAAAAAATATGTCCGCTTTAGAGGGTGTCCGCTTAATAGAGATTCCACTAGAAATATTTAGCAATTAGACATATAGCAATTACGAGCGGGTTAAGGCCCAAAGATCCTAGTCCAGTATACATTTCTTGGTGCTGAGAAAGCCGTGGGTAGGAAAAAAATTTCATGAAGATTTTTGAAAATTTTGACAAAAAGATGACTAAATTTAGAAATCGAATGATGAAATACTATACATATTTTTGTAAAACGTGTCTTTTTCATCCCATGACTAGTTTACAGAGCGTCAATTGAAGGTAAAAATGTCCGCCTTATAGAATGCACCTTATCGGACAAAATTTCATTTTTGTCATACGAAATTTTTTGTCCCTTTTAAAAACTTCTTATTTATGTTTTTTTTTTTCGGTCACTTTCCTTGAGATGGTTAAAAAACACTCATACACTGTATACAATTTTTAACCCTTTAACGCCTGAGACTTGTTTCAAGTCTCTACCCCTATATTCTATATACCAAAATGACACTCTCGATG
>JAUBWS010069644.1:0-14040 GCA_032270445.1 Darlingtonia californica
GTTTTTGTTGAATATTTTGTGGAACTTGTGATTTTTCGGGAAGTGTTTTTGGATGAGGTGAAAGAATAGTTTGCCGACCCTTTCCCTACATTACTGTCGGCACGCAACGGTTAATATTCTGGCCAGAATTGCTTATTTATCCCCCAGTAGCCAAATTTTGTAAACCTTATTTCTGTCCTGTTTTTCGTGGCGTTTTGAGTCCCGTAAAATGTTTTTCTAAGTAAATAAAAACACACAGAAATTTTGTGATTTTATCTTCCAACACTACAGGTTCTGAATGAAAACTTCATCTCTGAACTTATTTAAAAGTGGACTTGGAAAAAAAAAGATTTTTTTTTTGCAAAGGTGATTTGACTGAGAGAGAAAGTACGCATCACCATCAACTATTTGAAAACTTTCTGGTCAGAATATTCACCAGTGTCGTTGTCAAGGGATACATAACTGATTATTTTTGAAATGAGACAGGACATAGTAAAAAGAATTACCTGATCGGACCCAAAAAATGTCGAACAAAACTTTTCGTTGGACAAAAATAAGTTGAATTTTTTAAAAACTTGATTTTAAATAAAAGTAACACGAATCATAGTGCCTTTATTGTTCTAAGGCAAAAAAAAATTTTCGTCATTTTTTTGTCCAATAAGGTATTTCTATATCATCGCTAAAAAGGGCAATACTTGTCAAATTATTAAATTAATTTTGTGCGAGTACTACATACCTTGAGCACAGGATTATCTGGTCTTGCCGGGTAACTGAAATGTACATTTTCAAATGAGACTTCCACTGAAACAAAACAAAATGTTAATGTCTTACACTCCAACCTAAATGCATGTCTGAATTGCATTTAGACGTTTCCTTGTACAGGACATTGTACTTGTATTTATGTTTCCTTGTACAGTACTGTGGAAACATTTTGCGTAGATGAGCACTTTATGAGCATTTTTCGTGCACTTCATTTTCCAAGGAATTTTTCCAAGGGAGACTATAACTTTAAAAGTTTTGCATGCATTTGCATTTACACGCAAGATCTAATCTTCGTGTCGAATTAGGTTTCTCGTGACTCAAAATCTTTATACCTTACGGGACAAAATTCGTGTTTTCAAAATTCGTGAATTTTCGTCACTTTTGTCCGACGACTTTAGTTGGACGAAAAATGTGTCCGAGATCTTTTGAAACTTTTCCAAAAATTAATAATGGTTTTTGAATTAAAGGGTGGGGGAGGTTGAGGAGGGAATAAGGCAAAAAAACTTTTTCGGTAAAAATATAATAAAGCAAGGACTTGTTGTCATAAAATTCAGGCTCACAAGTTTTCTGTCATGATATAAAATTATATGGATATAGTTTCACGTTGAAATTTTTTCGTTTCTAATGAGTTTTTTTTAATGAATTTCATGAAGATCTGTACGCATTCTCGAGTTGGTTTCAAATTTAAATTGTAAAAGTCTTTGAAATTAATAAAAGGGGGGCTGGGTAAATTTTCAACAATTATTAATCGGGTGGGGGCGATTACAAAGTGCTCTAAAGTAATGTTTAGGCATATGGAACTAATTGGAACTCTTCACAATTCAAACAATTTTGTGTCTATCTTAAGCTATTGAATCAAAGCCAATTGTATCACTAAGCGGTTTAGATTCCTGGCTCAAAAAAGCCTTTTTGGAAGATTCGGAAAGAAATTTAGTCTTTTTTTGATCCTGAGAGGTTTTAACCTACATAAGGTACATGTTGGATCTTGATTTTTACGTTCACGAAATTCTACAACAATGGTAAAATCCGACTAAAACCACGAAAAATATTATTATTAGAAATTACGGAATACTCGAACAGCTGTGTGTCTTGTCTACTCAAGGGTTAAGTATTTCAAGCGGTAATCTACAGAAAATTCTCACGTACCGGTATTAAAGAATACAATAAAATAAATGAATTGGATACTATATAACAAAAAGCTTGAAATGCTAAACTTCATTGTTCCAAATCACTATTGAAACTAAAATGTTCAAGTTAATTATCTTAAAGGCAGAAAATTTCGCGATTTTCAAAATCAAATATTGTTTTGGTTTTAAATTTTCCGATATTTTCAACTTTTAAATTCGCGAATTAGACAATGACCTAATAACAAAATAATACTCTTTATAAGCAAAAATTTTATCCACAAATATAAACAAAATAACGAAAAAAAATTTTCGCCATTTTAATTTTCACGAAAATGCCCCAAGACCATGAAATCGAGAAAGTTTCTGCCTTTAAGGTAACACAAAGGAATTCAAAATGCTGATTTTCTATTAGGTCTATCTGACTATCACTGTTCGCTTTAAAGGAAGAAAGTTTCGCAGTTCGCGGTTCAGCTCAGTTTAACAAGAACAATAAAATTGCGCTATTTTCACAGCGCGCAAAACATCCGATTACGGGACCGTATTCAGTAGACTATCATACTGTGTTTAACCGATTCGATTGCAGAGCTCCGTGTTTAGAAGATTCGCAGAAGAAACTTTCGCGGGAAGGCCAAATAAAACCATGAAATTCAAACACTTCTTCCCGTGAAAGTTTCTTCCTTTACATTGGAAAACAAGTCCATACCTTTAGCATCATCCAATTTAACTGTTCCTGGTACAAGAGCTGAGGGACGGTCCATAAGTTCAAATATTCTTATTGAAGCACCAACCGCCTATGGTTAAAAAGAAACAGTTACAAAAAATATAAAATCAACGACTGAATTACTTCAACAACATGCTACATCAAAACTTGATTTTGACTCCATGTTGGAGAATTCTATACTAGACGTCCGTCACATCACAAAGTTTTATCAGACTGAAGCCCCTAGGTAGCTTGACTGATGCGCCAGAGAGCGACCTGCGGTGCAATTGTCCTCTTGAGATTAGCTTGGCCCTAACATGGAATTTCCCTGTTAAATGTGAAGGTTTTAGAGGTCGAATCTACCAAGTTCTCTGATAATTGGTTAAATAGAGCAAGCACCGCACGGGAAAAAAATCAGAAGGGAACAGACGCACTACGTTTGTTTGTCTGCGTGATGAATTTTAGCGGGTTCTAAAAATCTAAAGAAAATCTCAAAAAGAAAATTTAGTAACGGAAAATCTCAAAAAGAAAATTTAGTAACGGAGAGACGTGGGACAAAATAATGTGTTACCTTCATGAAATCACCATAAAGACTGGACAAGAAGGCAAACGCCATGGCAACGTTCAATGCGTACAAGATAAAGGCTAAATGCATAAAATAACGAATGCCGAGTCAAGCTAGTGTTTAAACTGTTAAAAGCCTAGCCGCTCTATTGGAGGAAACAGTAACCCAATCTCTTTTAAAAGTCGTGTTCGAAACAACCGAAAAGCATCACATTGTCCAGGAATTTGATAATTTGTCTTATTCTGAAAGTTTTGGACTTTTTTAAGAAAACTAATGACTATTGTAAGATGTCTTGGAGATTTAACTCTGGATCTGAAAACCCTTTAAAGAGTATAAAACAAGCCATAATAAGCCCAACCAATAAATTTCCTTCGGGAACTTTTGGTTGTTGGCCAGTTAGAGATCCACAGAATATAGTACTAAATATTCGGACATCCTGGGATAAACTGGGACAAATTTGTCTCCTTCAAGTATCCGTTAAATTAGATTGAAAGTTAGTAAACGATAAAATCCTCTGAAACTTTGGATTTCATAAGTGTTAAAAATTCTTACAGGTCAATTCTCCAACATTGATAGATCCATCGATAACAAGTTTACCACCGTACCATAAAACCAACACTATAGCACCCTAAAGATTTGAACTAAAATATTGAGACTTTACCAGCGATAACTTTCGCAACACTTTACCGTTTAGTAAATAAGAAATAAAGTTTAATAGTTACGAGACATGAGAAAATGGAGAGGAAACTCAAGTTTGATTATTTTTCAGATTGAATATAAAACCAAATTATTCAAAAATACGCAAAAAGATCGCAATACGTAGTGTAAAAGTTTATCAAAGTCTATAATTCTCCTAACGAAAGTTTACATAGTTTCTTAAGATGGAGTTGTGGCCGAGTGGTTAAGGCGCTGGTCGCTGGTCGGGGTTCCGAGTTCAAATCCCTACCAAGGTTTTTGGCAGTTAAATTCACTAATCACTATTAATCCTGCATGGTACCCCGAAGTGTTTCCTCATTGATAGCAGTTCTCGAAGAACTGAAGAGGCTATCCTGGGTAAATATTCACATCACTCACGCTTTAGGGGTTCCCAGGAAGCCACGATAGGCATTGATAGCAGTTCTGTAGAATTATGTAGAATTGAAGTGGGTTTCTGGATAGATAACTGTTATTAACGAATTATCTTCTACAGATTTACTCTGCGTCTACACATGAAAAACCAGGAAAGTCGCATTTTTCGCAACAGTTGAAATTTTATGTCCGAGAACTTGGATCAGAAAGGTAACTTACGGTTGTCACAATGGCGATTATGGCATTGAAGACACCTAAAACAACAAAAAGGGTTCAAATTTGCGTATTTTTTTCAATCCTGCTAACCGCTTTTGCTGGTAGAGATCTGGCTAGAGGTGTTTAACTCAGCCGCTCGCCACAAGCCAAAGACTGTAACAGACTCTACATACTGTAGAACAAGTAAGTTACGTTACGTTACATGTGTTTTTATGATACACGCTAGAGATTAAGATTCAATAATGAGCCAGACGGTACGAAACATAACTGTGATTTGACTGGCTTAAAATTTATTGTTTGTTTATTTGAAAACATTTGGATGATCAAAAAGAAGTCAGACATGATTAAGTGTGATTTTTGTGAAAACTTCACTTTTTGCCAACGTTTTATTGATTTTACTTTTTTTACGATGAAAAAATCTTATTTTCCTATCTTTCAGACAATTAAGACAGTAACCTAGCAACATCATCACTCTTCGTCTAATATGTATCATTTCTAAAATACTAGGACTTAATGGATCATAAAATCGCTTGAACCGTAACAGACCAACGCACCGCGGGAAATTTAAATTTTCCGTACCGGTGCGGCGGTCTGGTACAGGCTACACAAGCCAAAGACTTGTGGTTATCCAAAATTGTGGAGCAATACCGAAACTAAAAAAGAGAGCGAGAATCGAGTAGATATACAAGTACTATCGAGTACCTTTAAAGGAGTAAATTTTCACGAAAATGAAATTTTGCAATTTCGCAATTTTTAGCCAAAATCGATTCAATTGGTGTTTTTCTTCAAGTGGAAGTAACATTAAACTTTAACCCATTTGAAAACTTTACTTCTCGTGAAATTTCAAAAGTGCTGAAATTTTCATCAACGAAATTTTTTTCCAATTTATTTGGAAAAACATTTGTCAAAGTATTTGAAAAATCGGAAAAATCGGGAAACAGGGATTTCATGACGCTGGATTTGATTTAATTTTCAAATGATATTCATTGACAATGCAAGAAACATCATACCGCTTGCAAGTGACAGTTTCTTGCCAGCATCAAAACTGTTATCAATGGCTGATCCGTATTCTTTCATTGCTTTCGGTTCTTGGGAAAATGACCGGACAGTCCGGATTGCACTTATTGTTTCTTCTGCACTGGATGCTGATTTTGCGAGTTCATCTTGGAAGTTCTTTTGGACGTCACGAACAAAGGCACCTGAAAATGACAAAATAAGTCACTAGGTATAAAGCCAAGCTAAGTGATATTACTCTCTTGGTATTCGGCTGAGCGATTTCAAGATATTTCAATCCCTTCCTCTACCTTTGCTTTTTCCTACATTTTGGAATATTAGAAATATAATATATTTGTTTTAATAATTTAGCATTCAACTGCTATTTTCATTATTATCGATATTGTAATCCTTACTTTCATCCTTACTGTCCTTTTTCCTTTCTTTCCCCATCCGCCTTGCCGTTATTACCACTTAATCTCGCCTCCCTTCTACTAATACAGTATATACACTACTTGGCCCATTCCTTTTATCTTTACCTATTCTATAGTTTAGGGTAGTAAAAATGACAATAATGAAGCTTTAAGATATCAAGAATGATTAGCGAGGATAGAGGATAGTAAAGTATTAGTAAGTTAAATAGTGATAAAATGAGTGAGTACAAGATTCGGTAGGTTTATCTCTTTAATACTATGGAGAGAGATACATCCACTACTTGTAACTTTGCCGCGTAATTTTGCCGTGGCTATTTGCCGTGGGAATTTGCCGTGAGATTTTGCCGTGAACTTTTCATTTATGCAATTCTCTTTTGTTTGAAAGCAATTCCTTTTTGTTTGTGAGTGATTCTTTTTTGTTTGTGAACAGTTTTTTTTTATATGTAAGCAATTCTTTTTGTGTATTATGTTTTTCTTTTGTTTTTGTTTGTATGCGAAGTGAGAGTTGTGGGCCACCGTACTTTTATCTTTGAAACTGCAGGAAAACTGTGATTCTCAACACATCAAATTCGGGCTCCCAAAAACTGTTTTAGTAATTAAGCTCCATTAACAAAAATGTTATCCCTCAGTACTTATTTTCTTATATACAAATTTGTTATAAAAAAGATGTTTTGAGTTGCTTAAAACTTGTTTTCCGTTGGGCTTTTCCAGAAAAAGTCCGTATTCTTCCAGTTGAGGATAAAAGGAATTTGATAACATCTCAAAATGGACAAGAATTAAATACTGGGAACTGAATGATTTGTAAGATTGAAAATTCTAAACAATGAATGAGTTCATCTCGATTAGTTTATAGTGTGAAGTAAAGAGAATCGGCTCTTTCCTCTATTATTACAACTGATTATTTGCTTTTGTTGATAGAAGCTAGTACGCATGTGCACCACTCCTACTTTTCTACTTACTCAATTCAAAATCAGTGCTGGTAGACCCTGCGTAGTCTTGGGACTGACTACAACAGGGGAAAATTATATATATACTTCTTTGCAAGGAATCTATGAGTTAGATAATTTTAATGACCATTTTATTGCCGTTCTTCAGAAAGTTGGTTGCATTTTGTTATGTTTCAATAGACTATTTCTCGAATAGCACATTCACTTACCATATCTTTGAGCCAAGACAGCGACCAAGGGAATGACAGCAACCAAAACACCTCCTAGCTTTGGACTCACATAAAACATGATGGCAAGTGATCCGAGGATTTGTAATGCATATCGTAACAGCATTGATATATTTACCTGTAAGAAAAATTATCATAGTACAGTTAACTTAACTTTTTTTAATGCGGAATACAGCGACTTTGCTGAGAATGTTTAAAACATCTAACAAAAATCAATTTCAACATCATTTTGACGTTGTTACTTTTATAGCTTCAAACTTGTTGGACTTTCTTGTAGAATAATGGATTTATCAAAACAGTTAATCCATTAAGTGCCACTGACGGAAACATTCACAATCACAGTGCTGCAACCCATGTTCAAAGGAACACAGACATCATTCTAAAAATGACCAATTTCTTGAAACGTAGTGCTTGGGAGGTGCTTAGAACTCAAGGATTCTGAGTTTTCCTGCAAGTCCTAAACCTCCAGGTTGTCAGTGAGAATTATTTTAACCACTGCTTATTCTAGCTGCAGGTGTTTCTAAGATTATTATTATTTATTTATTTTATTTACTAATTTATACCCAGGATAGCCTCTTCAGTTCCATTTGTTGGACTGTTATCAACGAGCGTCCTGCCTTCCTGTGAAACACCTACAAGGAACCTTGTGATTTATGGTGAGGTAATTTTCACCGCTGAAGGCCTAATGCCCGAGTCGAACTCGGGACCTCTGAGTTCTAACCTCAGCGCTCTACCACTTGGCCACGGCTTTCTATTTAGGCGACATACATTCCACTTCATTGATAAAAGTGCTACTGTATTCAGTTACATTGTACTTTTGAAATATGTGACGGTCTATGGAAAAAGCGGACATGAAGCCAGCCACAATTTATTTGTTTACCTTCTCAAAATCATGAAAAAATGTATGCGGAGGAGGTCATTTCTATCTACACGCAAATTAGTGATTTTGCCAGCGGCTGGAGTTTGACCGCGGTGAAAATGACCAAGCCCCTTTTCCCAGACCGTCACATACTGTATACAATAAGCACTGTCACTCATATTCATGGAACTAGATGCATATTACATACTATAAATAATACCTTATCGGCCCTTAAAGGGTTGCTACAGAATTTTTGTGAAAGATTTCTCTGACTTTTTTATGAAATAAAGTATTTTTCCCCTGACCTTAGACCTGGCAACTATAGATATTTTCCCTGACCTATACTGAAAAGACTGGAAATATTTTCCCTGACCTTTTTCCCTGTCTATATTAACCCACCCACGAAAAGTGGCGTTAATTTTGTCCCATGATTTTTCTTGTAAACAATGTAAAGGGTTGTTTCTCTGAATAAAAACGAAAAGTTATGGACGAAATTGTCATTTTTATAATCATACACATTCTATGGTGTAACACAAAGTAATAAAGTTTGATGTAAACAGATTTTAAGGACTTTTTGTAAAAACATACTGAAAAATCAGCTGATTTCCCCTTTTTTCTGCAATTGGTGTAAACACAGCCCTACATTGCGTTATGCCGAAATTCGGGAATGGCGGAATAAGGGCTGGCGTTAAATAAGGGCCAGCATAAAAAGATCCGATAAGGTAATAAATCAATAGATTGTACTAATATACGACTTTCCAACTACAAAAAAAACAACAGTTTCACTCACAGATAAGGCATTCTGGATGACTTGACTGTCAGAAGACAAACGATTCATCAATTCACCAGTTCTGTGAAACAAGAAATTTGAATTTAAAAGTTAATGCAGAATTCATTTTTTACTCAAAAACAGTTTGAAAAGTAAAAGAAATGGCCTTACCTGCTTGTGTCAAAGAAAGCAATCTCTTGAGAGATGATGTGATCAAACAACTAAAAAATTGTGAAACATTGAACATTGGCCAGTCAAAAGTTTAATAAAAAAATTTACCGAATTCAGACTTACATAAAAAAATTCTCAAAGATAGTTTTATTCTCTATTCCTTGGGCGCAGCACACAATTTGATATAACAAAATTTGAGTATTTTTAATTTTTTTTACAAAAACAAAAACAACAGAAGATTCTCGAGTGGTCCAAAATTCCATAAATTTAAAGACCTGTGAAAATTCTTCTCTGAGAGAAAATTATGTGATTCGTTCTGTGAGGCCGACAATAATACTAATAGCTTTATTTCCAGAAATGTGGCAGGGTGAGATTTTTTTCCCAGTCACCCGGGAGGTTGTACACACGTATAGTTTGTGAATGCTGCTCCAACAAAGTGTGTTTCCTTTCTCTATCGAAAAAACACATGTTAGACAAGAAAAATATTAATATTCTTTATTATCAATAAACCCTTTTCACAAGAGATAGAGAGAGCATTTTTAATCGCTTGAATATTTTCGATTTTCCTGAAATATTCTACTACTCCCCCATTCGATTCGCCAAAAAAAGAATGACTTTCAGAGCTCTAGCCCTCTCCCAATCTCCCCTATCAAAGCCTGCAGATGAGGTGGGTTTAATTTCAGAAAAATCAGAGATTTCCTTCAAACCTCAAGCAAAAACCAAGCAAACAA
This sequence comes from Darlingtonia californica, assembly GCA_032270445.1. NCBI lineage: Eukaryota > Viridiplantae > Streptophyta > Magnoliopsida > Ericales > Sarraceniaceae > Darlingtonia > Darlingtonia californica. The sequence goes on from JAUBWS010069644.1 coordinate 9,549, forward strand.
CTACCATCAATTACCCATTGTTAGTCAGTTCGCTCCAAAGCTCTACCATCATATACTCGGGTTTATGTTCAGCCCGTAGGTCTGGCATAAACAGACGGCCAGTGTTTTTAGCCGACATGTATATCAGCTACTCGCTTCATTACACGTTCAGCTATAGATGCAAAATCCCTAAGAAGCCGGGTATGTTGCAAAACGTGCGGAAACTGACGAAAAGCTAACTTTCATATCAGGCAACTCAGCCGCGGAAGAAATTTCTGAAAATCACTTCGTCTGGCTAACGAGTGGTATGATGAGTCTTGTGAGTAGAGGAGGAGAAGACGAGGTAAGAATATGAGAAATATCTGAGCGAACAAAATGCCCTCAAAAATGAAAACATTGCCCAAGACAATCGTTTGACATCTTGGCCATTTAAAAAAAAAAAGAAATTAAAACGAGGTCGCCTGGCTGTAGCTATTTTTTCTGTCACCCGCATTTCCAGAAACAAACTAACTATAATGATTTATATTATCAGCCTGAATAAAGAACATAAAGATATGCTCAAAATAAGGTGGTGGATAAATGACTTTGGAAATGTTTAATTACAGTTATAACATAATAGATAAAAGACACAACATTACCATTTTTCTTATCCTTGCAACCAAACTTTGACCAACCAATGTGTATAACCAGGAACGGAGAAAGCCTGCAGCTCCACCAACCAAGTAAATGATGAATAAAGTAAGTGTCTCTTTATTCAGATCACCTATGGTTCATCAAAAGCAAAAAAACTTATTCAAGATGCAAAACACAATAATGCAAAGATAACTTGTGCTAAATGCAATACAGATGAGCTATTTGACACCTTAAGGTCCAGTACCTCTGGCTTCTGAGCCACTTATTATAAGTGGTGAAGCATTTATTTTCACTGTGTTGCTCAAACTCATCTAGCACAAATGATTTCAAAAATAAAAATTGTGGGGAAGTAGTACTAATGTGGAAATACATTTCAGATGATTGGCAAAGAGAAAACATAAAAATCCTTTCATAAGCAAGCTCTACAGATATAGTTGATTCCATATCTAAAGAGCAATTTGGCATGCAAAGTCTCAGGGCTACAGTTTCCTGCAGAAGAATGAACGTAGTATCTGATTGGAAAATGCCTAATCTATGGGAGTTTAGCAAAAATCAACAAGCTAACTTACTCCTTGAACCTAATGCAGCAGCTTGTATAACTTTACCAAACCATAAGGGAGCCAACATATTTGACACAGTTGATCCAATTAAACCAATAGTGCCAAAAAAGACTTTCCATGCTTCCTGGAAGAGTAGAGGAAACAATTACTAAAACAAAGTTTACCACATTTAACTATTTAATAGCTAACAACTTGACTTGGTTTCACTGTTCCTAATCAACAAAATCAATAATTTAACCAAAGATTCCAAAAAAAGAAAAAGATATAATGAACATTATCTATGCGGACTATTTTGCTGTATTTCAGATCATCTTCACAGATTTTTGGATACAAACAATTTTATATAGACTTATGAACAAACAAAATTCATTTTCTGAATAAAAGCCCTTGCATAGAAACTTATTGCTAAAATATCAAGGAAGTTCCCCAGTCAGTGATAATACAAAGTTGAAACAAAAATACATTCTTTATTAAAGGAGAATGAAGATGCACAAGATACAATACAATGAATGATTTTGTGCAGATAATGTTCAAAAAAGCATAATTCTTATGTGAGACATTTCCTATTACAAGAAAGTATTTATGATGGGAAGATGAGAAGCCTGTAGAAAGCAAAAGATGTCTCCTTAGACTATGACGCCTTTTGATATCTTTAAGGAATTAGAAAGGGAAAATTTTGATTCAATTTAAAATTTTTTTCTGGAATTAGCTATCTACTATGATGAAAATAACTAAACTTACAGGTTTCAACAAAGACAAAAGTCTACCCAAATTGACCTTCTGTTTAGGCTTTTCTGCTTTATCTGAACTTCCACTTTCAACATCTTCACCAAATGTGGCATAATGGTATTGTATTCTCTTCAAATGTTGAAAATAACCCAACAAAGTGACAGAAAACAACAAGGAGAATATGGTTGATGATATGCAAAGAGCATAATCTGTGCTCCGGAATTCTTTTTCTTTGTGGTCTTCATAACTCAAAATAACTTTGACTCCTTTAAAAATGGCAAATATGATGCTTCCCAAAATTATAATAACTGACAAAAATTTCAAAAATCCAGGTTTCTTCTTTGATCTTCTAGAATTATTTTGCACATTAGCAGCAGCAGATGATTCAAGCAAAGCAAGAATTGGTATCATCAAAATACACCTACCAACTGATATACAAGCTAAATCAAAGACTGATTCAGATATGGAGTAATGTGTGATGCTATGCATGATTTCCGTTTTATCAGGCTTTCCGATCCATAAGAAAACAGAAATCAACATGTCCATAGCCAATGCAATGGCAAAATATGTAAAGTACCTCATAATTGGATAACGGTACCTAACTGGTTCCATCTCCATCTTTTTGTTATTGACTTATTTAATGTATTTTTATTGTACTTTGTAATGTCTGCAATAAAATTTTCACCTATATGATCATAAGAACTAAAAAAACTCACTAAAAAAGAGATCCTATATTATCTTTGTATGCAGCTTATTAAAGTAGGCTCTCCATTTGAAAGTTATGTGTATAAAGATAATATGAACTATAAAAATACAAAATACCATATTCTAATGTTATTGTTGCGAATATGCAAAATTATGCAGCATACAGTAGGAAAACTGACCAAAATCTACATCATAAGCTACATCAAAAGCTGCAAATATAAAAACTAAACAAAACTAAAAAATAAACCTCACGCCAGGTGCTAATCTATCAGGGAAAATATCGAGTGGAAAAAAGTCAGCTTCAACTGGCCTACTACAATATGGTAAGACTTTGTAACAGTCATGCTTAAAAGCCATGCTGATATCCATGCCAATCATTTAAGGAGAGTCATAAACATATTAGTTAGAAAGTGCTATAACTAATTGCATAACTCCTTTTTCCAAGAGAAATCATAATATAAAATTTCATAGTTTTAACTGCATGTAAAAAGGATGCTTATTATATAAGACTTTCCCAACCTCTTGTCTAGAACTTGTCTAGAAAGAAATATAATTGATTTCTCTTCTAGCAAGCCATAGTTTAAGTTGATTATTTAACTTTACATAAAAATGTATGCAAACAAGGCAGAACAATTTGATATAGATAATACAAAAATGAAAACTCTTTTCTTAGCATCAAAGTTTCACATTTTTTAGTGTTAGAACATAGTTTTGTTTATCAACAAGAAAGTGTTTCGAATAAAAATGCTAACAAAAGATTTTTTGAATAGTAAAATTATAGGAGGCCTGGAACATGTAGATTATTTTGAATTGTGTAAACAGAAAAGTCTGAAAGAAAGTTAAAAGTGTATAGATACTGTAGATAGATAGTATATTTACCGTGATCATTGCTCCAAAAATCATTGCTGAAAAATGGTGTAGGGGCTGGCAACAATCTATTTTCAAATCTTTTATTAGAAATTGGCTATTAAGGTCAAAAACTTTTTTAAATAATTTTTTTTTCACTGTTTGAAAGCAAACTATCTCAACCTTTTCCCAAAATAAAGGTAAAATGGATATAGATTTCTTATTTACTGTAGTGTAGCTACTTATTGCCATAGGTGCAGTTTTTGAAAATTTTGAGATGCAGTATATACAACACAAAATTTCTTTAAACAAAACTTTGTTTGGGTGTATCGATACAATTGGCAAGCAAGCAAAGTGATTTTATCACCAAAAAAGTTTTATGAAAGTAATGCTACTTTGCAGTAATTTCACTATCTCACTATTCAAGATAGCATCATATGCAATTTCCAACTGTGGTCACAGCGCTGGCGTGATTATAGTTTGCGTGATAATAGTTCATCTGCGTGATTATAGTTCGTCTAACATGCGCAACAGATGTTTTGGAAATCTGGAAAAATGTCTTGTAAATGATTTTTGCATAAACAACTTTTGCAACAGACTGAGTAAATAGAACAAAAAATGTTTAAATGATTTATTTTTCTTTCCATTCAACCAAGAGATGTAATTATGCAAAAGAAAGGGGTGAGATTATTTGATAGAAATAATGGAAATTTTCATAGAAACTTGACATGATAATACTGTAGTTCGTCGTCAATAATGTCACTTGAAAAAAGGACTTTATATAAATTTTCTTATCACATTCGATGTAAAATTGATAAGAATGATAATTCCAAATAAAATTTTTCTTAAAAATGTAATTGATGACGTCATTTTATAGTTGACGTGATAATAGTTCGTCATTAATATTTGACTTGATATATTTTTTCTTGTGTAAAATGTAAAATTGATCAAAATGATAATTAATCCAATTGAAAATCATAGTAATTGTAAAAGTCACGTGAAAATAGGATTTGAACCTCATCACCCAACTTCTTTGGGCA
>JAUBWS010069666.1:0-14037 GCA_032270445.1 Darlingtonia californica
ACGTTTGGTGAAAGTGGGTACGTACAGCCCCTTGAGGGGCTCCTTTGTAAAGGGTCATTTGAAGTCCTAGAAGGTCTAATTCTTTTAAAATTATGTAATTAGCTCTCTTTTCTAATGTAGATGATTCTTTTGCTTGGTGATAGTAGCTACTGCACACGCGAATTATTCTTCATTTTTTACTCACGAATCAAGTAATTTCGAAAATTTCGAAAAAAGCGTGTCATTTAAATCCATTGACTTTCTCAGGATGTTTGTTCTGTTATCCTGAAATAAGACTCTTTTACAGAGGCAAGTGGGCTCAATGACTTGCTGGATGATAACATAGGTAAAAGCATCAATAAAATTTGTAAAATTTTTTGTCCCCAAAAAATCAATACTTTTGCGGTAATGAATTTTTGCAAAAAAGTGATGTTCGCAATAATTTTCTCGTGATAGTCAATTGTTTTTGTTTTTTTCTGCAGCATTGAAATTCGGATTGCCGTACATTTAATCCAAACGTTACTTCACATCATTCAAGTGTTCCTTGGCTATTTGATGATGTTAGCCTTCATGACGTACAATACGTTAATTTGTGTATCCGTTTTAATGGGTTATGGTGTAGGGTATTTTGCATTTAGCTGGTTTACACCACCGTCAAAGACAGACGAAGAGGACTCTGACTGCTGCAATATGTAAAACAAGTGTGATGTGAGGAGAAAATGTCCGGGAATAGCCGTAAAGGTTGTTCAAAAGCAATAATTTAATGTATAAAATATTTTTTGCACGGCATAATTATAATTAAAATTCATTCATAATATTCAATCACATGAAATGGACCATAGATAATAAAACTTTAATCGCTGATTAGCTTCACGTTGCAATTGGTAATTTTCGATTTTTTCACCGGGGACATTCTTTTTCCACCCTTGCTGCTCATTTAAATATTGCTTAAAAAAGAGAAAATGTTTTATTTGCTAAGAATCTTTTGAATAAATGAAAGAAGAATACACTGCCTTTTGCAATTTTCCAATAAAAAAAATCTCTCTTTGATAATTCCAACCTCCCACCCCCTATTATTAGTATTTAGTACAATTTCGCTACAATGATGCTATGATAATTAAACTTCACAGGTATAACAACTGTCATGTGAGGAACAAAATGACGTCATTAATTTTTTGATGGCGTCATTAATTTTTTGATGGCGTCATTAATTTTTTGATGACGTCATTAATAGTGATGGTGGCATTAATTTTCCAAAAAATACCTATTTTTGGGCTCAAAATGAAAATTGCCTAAATTTGTCATGAAATTGTTAAAAACTAGTGAAAACTATTCTAATATCTATAATCTACTCTAAAAATGCGTTTCAACGTTATAGATATCAATTATTTGATTAAAAATGTTTGTCATTTTTTGATGGCACCTTATCATAAATTTCATCATGCTGAGTAGTGACATTTAAAACTGGAGTTTTGATTTTTTGTTAGGAAATAAAATTTCATGCTGATTGGAATAATATTTCAAAAGTTACTATTGTCCCAGGATCGAATAGGGTTAATTTTTAATTGTCTTTTTTTTAATTGGGAGGCCTTAAAACATTCATTACAGGCGTAGAAAACCTAGCTCTTTTTCCATTTTCTCACGTGTTTTTTTCTTATCTTGTTTTTTTTTCGTGTACATGTTTATATGAGGGGAGAGAATAAATGAGTTTGGTTTCCTAGCTATGGGTTGGCAAATTGCCTTTGAATTAACTCTACGGTTGCACAGTTTCATATCTCGTTTCATTTATTAAGATGTGAAGATTTCTTGGGTACATTAAACTTCACTACTGGCATAAATTTCTTTAAGTAAAACATTGTGATGCTTGATTAATGGAGATAAAAGAACAGTTCAAAAATATAAGGTCTAATAAGCAAAATGAAATAGTGATACAGTAAAACTTTTAAAAACTGTTAAAAATTAACATTACATATCAACATAAATGTAAAATATTTTTGAACTGTTTTTTTAGATGAATACCTTCGGTGTGTATTTTTTTATTGTTTTCTCGCCAAAACTTATTACCATTGAATTTACGCAGAATTTATTTTAATAATTAAGGGCATATCTTCATATTTACTATATATTATTTTATTAAAGTAATTTCTTGATATTTACCTTCTTTCTTGAAAAGTTGCGTGCTTGGTTGAGCACTGAAACCATTGTGGACGATTAAATTTGATTTCGTTTGAGCCAATGTTCCAATTCGACGCTACTAAGGCACCGGTGGAACGACCGCGATACCAGCGGAAGGAGCATATAACGATCCCGGAGCGACCACATAAACGGCCCGGAACGACCCAAATCCAAAATGCAAAATGTAGCTAAGGTCATAATTTGGTTTTATGTAAATTGACTTATCAATACTGTTCCACATTTTTTGATTTTCGTAAACCTATTACATCCGGGATTTTTGAGTATCTGTACTCCAGATTGGCTTACGCTACAAACTTTGGTATGGAGATAGCTCGCAATAAATGTCAAACAAAGGACCTTGGATATGGTGTAATGACGTTAGGGGAAAAGTTGACGTCATCCTGATTTCAATTGCTTATTTTTCTAAATTAAATAATTTGTTTCAGGTTAATAACATTTTTAATCGAAGACTTGCCAATAGTTAATGTTCTGATTGTTTTGTATTGGAAATATTGCAAGTTCATATTTTTTATTATACATAATTAAGCATAATAAAGCATGCAAGTACTTGAAACTTCCCAGAAAACTGTCAATTGAAAAGTTTCTATTTGACACGGAATTTTAATACGATATCTAAACGATTTTATGTTTTATTTTTGAAAAATTTTCGCCACGGTAAAAAGTCCTCGGATGAACTGGGTTAAGCTTTAAGATACGATACACGACTGGAAAAAGTAATTTTCTGCTCTAACTTTTGTTCGTGTGGTTCGTTCCGTGGTCGTTTCTTAATCGTTCCATCCGTTCCGTACTAATTCCACTTGTTCCGCGGTCGTTACGCCGGTTTCTCAATTTACTAACGTCGTGTTCCAGTCAGACTAGTTGGGTAATATTGCAAATACATAGAGAAATAACAGAAAATTTAATGTCTGTATGGTAGAGACTGCAACTCTAAATCTAATTACATCTTATTGAGATAGACGCCGACCCTAATGCTTTAGAAAGAGAGAAAAATAGCATACAAAGGACTATGTAATGCTGATCAGGCCAAATAAAGTCGAAACCGGTCTGCTGTCTTTCTGAATCTCTAACACGGAGGTAAGCATAGGGAGATAAATGTTGTGATAGTTTTGAACAGAAATCTTTCCGTTCTCCGCCATTGGAAGTTTGATTTTAATTTTATAAGCAATCGTGACTACTTTAAATGTAGAAATTGTCATAAGAAGAGATTTTTGTAATTTGAAGATTTTTAAGCACTTTCGCAAAAATAAAAGCCAAGTAAACTTTTTTTGTGAAAAGGTTTTGCTTTGCTTTACAAAAATTGCATCTAAAAAAGCATGAATTTGGTTCCTAATTTCGCGTAAATAAACAATTACTTTTCAAAATTGCAAATTTAAGAAACCTGTGAAAATTCCAACCTTTGAAGTACTCATTTCAAAGCTGGTAGAATGTGTATCATATAATATCTTTTGAATCAAACAGTTCTCAGAAGCATCCAACGAGCCCAAAATACAAAATATCTGTTCCTTTTTTCCAGGAAGGTCACTTTGAAAAGGAATCTAGTCAAAGCCAAATGGTCTCAGAACACCTCAAAAAATCTAGGAAACTAACATTTTTCCCAAAAAAGTAAAAACCCAGGAACCCAAAGCACAAAATATCTGTTCTTTTTACCCAGGAAATCTAAAACAATCTAGCAGGCATCAAATCGTCTCAGAACAGTTGTTTTTCCAGGAAACTAACATTTTAGATCGAATGCATAGAAATGAAAAGAAATAACACAAAATATGTTTTTTTTTTCAGGAAAGTAAAAAAAATCTAGCAGGCATTAAAGTGCTCTCAGTTCCCATCCATATTTTCCAGGAAGCCGAAATTTTCGGCCGAGCACATCAAATTTTCTAGCAAAGTAGCTTTCAAAATATTCTCCAAACACATAAATTTCTAGCAAAAATATGCCTTCCGAACAAATAATTTGCAAATATGCCTCGTTGGCTGCTTTCAAGTTCTTTTGCTTCACTATTTTTAGATTTCATTTGTAAAAATGTGGATTAAACTTAATCATTCAAAAAATCTAGAAGCAGCTGAAGAATCAGCAAGAAACCATCGGTATTCTAGTGTCCTTAATAAACCATTTGTTTTCCGCTTCTTAACCAGCCAAAAAGGGAAGAAACTAAACGGACAACGTTGCACTGTTGTTGGAGCTGACGATGATTTATTCGATGGACGATATCATTGCAAGCTTGATAGTGGTCGTGTTGTAAAAGCCAAACATTGTAATCTTGCACAAGTAGAAAGTTCTATTCTTCATCAATTGGATGGTTACAAAGAGGAAGATTTGATTTCGCCGTCAGATTTACTGCCATACTTAGAAGACATCATTTCGTGGGGTGAAGGAATAAAGTTTCATAAAGAGGCCCGTGCTGATGCTATTCACCGCATCAAAGTTCTAAATGAATATCGACTTGCAATGCTTGAGGCGTACCCAAATCTTCGTAAAAAGACCGTCGCGAGGAAGGAAAAAGATAGCGAAAAGTTACATACATCAGATGATATTGGAAGGATTGATTCATCGAGAATTCCTTGTGGTGATGACAGATATTACTCGAAAGATAAACCTGGTTAAACATATGCTGAAACAGCACATTATAATGCTATGCGAGCTACGAAGTTTGCTTGCTGTGGTGACGGAATAGTAGATTTCAGAAGATTTTCCTTTGGTCTTTGTGGTGCTAGCTTTCTTCCAGAATGTGCAATTTGTTTGGATGACATAACACAGGACGTTACAGATGTGATAAAAATGGACTGTTTCCACGTATTTCACAATGGTTGTATAAGCGATTGGATTGAGTCTCGAGGGAACAAGAATTGTCCCACATGCAATCAAGAATTACGTCGCGAATCGATAGCAGAGCAAAGATTAGACTTTGGAGAACGCATTCGGATAAGACTTAGAGAGTTCATTCTGTCTGGTTATTGCGAAAAGTGTCATAGCATGTTTTATGAAAGAAAACGGCGAGATGGTGAAATGTTTATTAGAAATTATTTGAAACTTCCATCATTTAGTCAAGCATAACTATAACTTCAATATTTTCATGAGAAAAAGTATTAGGTATTTTCCGACTTTGGATGAGAAGATATGACTGTAGTTACAAATAATTTTGTTAGTATTATGTGATAGTTTACTGTATTCTTCAGTATTTTTATTTCAAAAAAACATCTCTTCTTCATCAAAACTTCCACTTCCATTGCAAATGAAACTTCCACTTGTTAATCCTTTCAGTCATAGGGCACCGCAGAGTGTGCAGTGAAAGTCATTAAAGGTATATATCTCAAGAAATAAACATTTTTGGATCTTTGGACCCCATTGTTTTTGTAAAAATGGCTTCTTTTCAAGCCACCCTATCGTCTGAACTTTGTAATAAATCATTTATTTTTCAAAATTGTATCCTTTTCTTGGTAATGAAAGAGTAAAGTAGGGTGGCGGAAATTACAAAAGTAGAAGTTGTTTCCAAATAAAACTACAGAACTACCTTCAGGGCCATCGTAGGAACAGCATCAATCTGTTGGATCACAGACTATTAGAAAATACCCTGGCGTTTGATATGGTAGAATTTGTAAAAAAGAAACAATGTTTAAGTACGTTTTTTCTTGAAGACTTATTTATTATAAAACACCCAGGGGACATTCAACCTATAGAACATACAAGCATGTGTCGCTTGAATAGGGTTTTTTTTTTTATCCAATTCTTTAGTCCTTCATAGTCCCTCTAAAGCTCGGAAAACCACATATAAAATTTCAAAGTCAGTTTCTCTCGGTTCCTTTAAGGGTTGTGATTTTGAAAAAAATTGGATAAATTTTTTGAATTTTGTCGAATTTTGGAAAAAATTTAGAATAATCCTATCAAGGGTCCCAAAAACCCTTCTAAAACTTCCTAAAAAGTCAACTATGAAGGTTTGATGAGGTTATTACAACCAGCGGTGACATGGCCAGGTGGAGCATTGGGACAAGCGCCCCAGAGGAACGCTGTAAATCAAAGGGTGCCGGAATCTGAGGGGTGCCAAAACAGTCGAATTAAATTCAGTGCACTTGTTTTGTTAATAATAGAAGATGAGATATTTATTTTAAGGAACTGTGCAAACTTTACCTTAACGATTTCCCACCAATTCCGCCGTTTAAACAAACTTGAATTTTAGAAAGGCCATATCTAAAAGGCATTGGAAAGTAAAACTGGGCCAAGTTTCAAATTTGAGTCTTAGGTTGAGAAATCAACAAAAAACTGGTCTGTGACGTCACTTTTGACGAAGTCAAAAATATCAAAACCTTAATTTTCATCACCCAAAGATTTATCTTGACATAAAGATTTGATTTTTTGCAAAACGTCGTCAGCATTTATTGTTTTAGTTTTTGTAAGAAAGTGCTGACGTCATCACAAAATAATTTTTTTTTTCCAAATAAAAACTTTACAGCAAAATACATAAATTGGTGCTCATATTTTTTTGGATATTAGGGGTCTACTTAGGCTAAAACGTGATCTAAATTTTATATTTAACTATTAAACAAACCTCAGAAATTCATGAATAATCAAAGAAGTGCTATATCTTTATATGTTTTAGGAGCACAAAAATAAAGTTAGATAATCTAGGAACACTATTTGATATATTTACTACCACACACTGTCTCTTTTTCTCTTCTCTTCTCTTTCTCCTGTATGATTCAAGTTTTTTTGAAGGGCGGAATCGGTGGAATCCGTTATGGTAAACTTTACACAGTCCGTAACCCGCCTGAATATCTTTATAAGATATATCTTATCTTATTATTACCAAAACAAGTGCACTGAATATAGCTTGTATACACACAACGCCAGTAACATTAGGTAAGCGTCACAGGCTAGGTTATCTTCAGCTGATAGAACAACAGTTCTGCAATTTCAATACTCCCTTTTCTCTACTATAATTTTTCCTTCAGATCACTACAACTTTTGAGCTTACTTTTAATGTTTTGGAATGCATCAAACTCGCAAACATATGGGAAGTTTCGGAAATATTCTAAGAATGTAGCTATCGTGTTCTTTTATGTTTAATGGCCTTCTTTGCTTTATAAATCTTTTTGTTTTTGATCAACAATAAGAAAATTGTACGTTTTCCAGCAATCTAAAAACCCAAAAAAGTATAAAATGTCCCAAACATTTTTCAACAGATAATCAAATTAATCACACTGTCAGTGCCAATAGGAAATATTTACTTCTTTCAAAAGCATGATACTGAAACGCTATTGATTTAGTTAGTAATTTTGTCCTGTCCACAACAGTTTTTAGCTTAAATTTTAACCTACGGAATATAAAGTACGAATCAATGAATGAATGAAAGAATACTGAATTTATTAAGATCTTTCAGCATTTCCCAGACGCAAAGAAAAATATCTCATTTGCTAGCTAGCCCACTCAATTTGTGTTTATATGTCCATTAGTTGCATTATTTGGTCAAAAATAATGCATTCTCCAGCGATTTAGGAAAATCGTGGTGGCCCTTTGTGCACTCCCTCTCCAAGAAAAATCATGGAAAAAAACCTGGACTTCGAGCTGAAATCTATTGATTGCACATTCCCTTTGGTTGGTTATTCAACCCTTTTACGACGTGTGACACGCACTGCAATATGGGTGATTGTATAGGGAGTGGACCCCCCTACCGTGGGACGTGCAGTTTCTTGAGCGCAAAAAAAAAGAGGAGAATAGCGTTCTTCGAGTATGAGTAAGATCCTATTTCGCATTATTCGAGTTTTCTACAGGGTGTCTGGAAAAAAACGGAACGCTAAAATGTTTTTAAAAACATTGATTTAATTTATGCAAAGTTGTTGTGCATCACAACATAAATTATAGCTCGTGTCAATGTTACTACTGTATTACTATTCAAATGACAAAGACGACAGAGTCTTTTGGGAATTTGAGTTCGCATCTGTCTCTTGTTTGTAAGAATCATGCTTTACAGTTTATAGGTTATCTCGCCTAATTTTCTTCTAACTTAACTTACAAAAAATTCTTTATCTTATAAAAATTATATCTTGTGACTATTTTGTTCCTGTAAAAAATTGTGGCGAAATTTTCTTTTTGATATCCTTTGTAAAGTAATTTGATGTTTTTTGATAATTCAGAGGCTGCGGAACAAATTTCTCTTTAGGGAGGCTGGAAGTCATAAGCGAGGCAAGATTTGTTTAATTATTATTAATTTGAAAGGACCATAATCAAAAAATTATTAGGTGGTTATAGCCCCCTAGCCCCCTAGCTCCGCGACACCTGTAATTAAAAATGCGTAAAAAGTAAATGAAGTCAACACTTTTGTTTTTCCCAAATGAAGACTTGTTTCGTCTTCTGTAACAAATGTAATACATGACAAAATGTAATTTAGGCAACAACACACTACAAGAGACGAACAAACCAAACAAATCCAATCTCACCTTTAATATATGTTGCGATGCACAATCACATAGCATAAATTAAATCGATGTTTTTGAATAATTCTTAGCGTTCCGTTTTTTTCCAGACACCCTGTATAGAAATGCTTGTTACAAGTATTTGGAAGAACGACGAATGAGACAATATTTTGCTTGCTTAATCAAACACTTGTAACAAGCGTTTTTATAGAAAACTTGAATAATGCGAAGTAGAATCTTTCTCTAAGTGCTTTCAAACAAACCCAGTTTGACCTGCTGTTAATTGATTAAGTTTGATTAAATTTAATGTTTGGAAAAATTTTGGCTGGAAACGGTATCTATTTCTTTTTCTCAGTCAGAAAAGGGTTAAACGAGGCAAATTTTCAAGAAAATGTCGTAAAACTGCCTTTTTCGTAGTAGACCCCAAGGATGAGTGAAAAAAACATAAAGAGATTTGAATTTTTAAGTCTTTCTCATTCAATGCGAATAAAGGGGCCCCATGTTAAAGGAAAAGAGTGAGCGCCAATTTTAATCGCAAATGTTGCCCCAGACGAGCACTGATTACTCTCGAGTGCCAAATAAACGTTTTAATTTTTTTTCTTTTTATTTTTTTTCTAACCCCCCCCCCCCCCGTTTATTAGATTTTTTGAAATTTTCCAGCCCCTCCCAACTATTAAGAACTCCCCCCCCCCCCCCCTTCCTTATATTTGGCACTCGACAGTACAACACGGTTTTTTCGATTTTTAAAACAAATGACATGATACAAATTTATTTCAATATGCCATAACCCCAAAGCACTTTTAAACGAGTTATAACGTCATCAATAAGCGACATGTTTTTGGTATTAGCAATATTTAAAATTCTAGTAGAGAATGTCTATGGCTCCAAAACTATGACAGTCACTTAAGATTAGCAAACTGTGACATGTGACATAATTTTTTGACCACCTGTCACCGATGTGTATTTTACAGATCAAAATGAAATAGGTCAAATTGTCACTTCGAACGATTGACTTGGCCTTCAACCTTTAAAGTTGGACTAAAATGTAGTTTTTGGTAAGCCTTTGTGATTTTTTACATTTTTGTCTAGTTTTTACAATTTCCGTGTATTTCACAGACCGGTCTGTGATATTCGAATTCTAGGTATACGAGCACTAAAGAACCAGTTATGATTTCGACCTGAAAGTCTCACCAGTGATAGATCTTGGTAATATAAGGTCATGGTGATAAAATTTGTAATAATAATAGCATGACTTACACGTCAATTTTCCCAAAATTGCCCATGTAAGTCGCGCTATTCCGGATTAACCGTATGGCTGATTACAACTTAGTAAAAAATTCCCGTACTTGCTGGGCCGATTACACCTTAGCGGGCAATTTGGGATTAATCGGTCCGGCAAGTACCGGAATTTTTTACTGAGTTGTAATCAACCATACGATTACAAGTCAAACAAAACAAACCATTATTTCTTTTACAATAACACTTTTTTGATATTCTACAGACTGGCTTGTAAAATTTCAGCCAGAAATGTGACTGACTTGAAATTTTGTACATGAGCCTAAATTGGTAAAACCTGTGGTCAAAATCACTTCTGGTTCTTGCGAGATCTTGAGTATTATGAATTTGTATTTTATAGACCGATCTGTAAAAGACAATGAAGGTAAAAACCGAAAAAATGTCAAATATTACACGATTACCAAAATTTATATTTAGTCCAAAAGGTCTTTACGACCGAACGGCCACTGCTACAAAGACGGCGGAAAAAGAGCTGTGTCAACTTTTGGTCTGTAAAATACATACAAAACAGGTCGCCGTATTAAATCACGTATCAATAGTCTAATTTCAAGAAGATGTATTATGGTGGTCCAAATTTCACATATTCAGGCGTTGTGATTGTCGAAACCAAAAATAACGAAAGTTAACCTCAGTGGTAGTTTTTCAAAGGGAGATTAATATTATCGGGTCGAAAACAATTTATTTTCCTCAGCATTCCATGAGTCAGACATAAACATGTTTACTTTTTTCAATTCTCCTCACCAAAATATTTGATGTATTGTGAATTTCAAAATTTCCATAGAAAATGCGGAAGAAAAGATTGCAAAATACTGAAAAATGCAGAAGAATAGATTGCGTTTAATTCCGCAATGCTTTCTTCCACACTGTTTTCTTTTGCAATCTTTTCTTCCGTTAAAGTAGTAAAACTTTGAGTCTTTAACATGGATTAATGGAAAATTTGTTGATTATTTAAATAATATAGCAATAAAGGATTCATAATTCTATTCTATATCTAAAGTTCATGACATTACAAAATATTTTTCATGTATTTCATGCCGGCATGATGTCCCAGAAAAAATGCTACCGGATCATTATAATTAAGTAAGTATTGTCATCGGTTATTCTAGAAGCGGTAACAGCCGTTAGGGAAGACTCAACTTTTATATTTGCGCTAGACCTGGAAGATGGAATGCTGAGGTGGAGCGCCACACCTAACATCAGCTACTAGAACTTACCGCAAAGATCAGATTACCCGTGGACGGAGAATGGGATCGAACCCATAACCTGGCGAATTGCAGACGAACGCTTTTCCGATTGAGCTAACCAGCCATTATAACCATCTGGACTATTATACTAGTATATGTTATACAGTATGCGAACAGTCCGGTCTGTATGTTAAAGATAGTGGCAACCCCCTTTAGAAAAATTAAAAAAGAAGAAGTTTTTTTTGAGTCTTTTAATTCAATTTTGAACGGAGAATTCAATTCTGAAATCAAATATATAATATAATATTCCGCATATTATTCAGGTAATTAAAGAAAATAAAGAAGAATGAAAAGATTACAAGATTATAGATCTTTATGTCTCTTTAACTAATCAATTATTCATTAGAGCTTTTCAGCATATTTTTTAAAATATATTTTTGTATCATCAGAAAGGTCTCCTTACAAGGTTTCAGAAAATGTATAACATCAATAAAAATAGAAAAACACATTAAAAGTTATTGGCAAAAAACAAAAAGCCTTTTCAAGGGGTTGCCAACTATCCTTGACCCTTTCAGCGCTCAAGGCGTATATATACGTTCAGATTTGGAAATGCTGTTCAGCCAACATATTTTCTGAAAGATAATAAAACGAGACTTCTTTTCATACCAAACTAAACTAGTTTCTCGCTTTTGAATGTCCTAAAACTTAAGAATTGTTGAAAAAAATGTATCAAAAAATTTGAGTGCTTTCTAAGGTTTAACTTTTTTAAATCGAAGAAAATTGAATTCTTTAGAAAAAAACAATTTCATAAAGGTTCAGGTGTTCCTTCGCTTTGCGAGGCATCGTAATTGGAACTTGACAACAAGCCATTTTAACTTAAAATAAAAAGTACTTTCAGAAAATTGGCGCACTAAGGGCTAAAAATGTTTAGTTCTTGAGATATGAACATTTAAAGATTGATAGATTTAATACCCACCCTGCGTGCCACCAGACCTGGAAGAATTAGTGGGAAATTCAAAAAGAGAGCAACTCCAGTTTTTTTATTTAGAATGGATTTTTCTAGAACTAGGCGGTCGAAAAATGATATCTCTTAAAAATAGATATCCATTTTTAGTATAAACAATAAATAACGATTAGAGATTGGTGTAGACTACCAAAATAATCTCTTTTATAAGAACATACAATTTATAATATTCAAAAAGAATGAGATTTCCAGAAATACAAAGGTGCAATTCCACCTTGCTATGTCCCTATCATGCGGAGTTTTATAACTTTTCTTTCCCTACTCTGTGAAATTTTGCTAACCGCCAACTGTTTATTAACTATATATTTAAAGAGTCATACCGTATCGAATTCCAATCGATTTTAAGATATTACCCTAGGATATGGAATTCCGTTATCTTCAACAGGACGATACGGATATAAATTTTCGCGGGAATAAATTTTGCATTTTCGCGCTTTTTTCCCCGCCGAAATCGTGAAATCTTTCAATTGGTATTGTTGCGATTTGCGAGATCGAGTTCTCAGCAAAATATAATTTCCAAATCATGGTTAAGAAAAGTATACTGTTACCCATTGGCGAAATTTAGTTCTTTCGATATTTTTGCCAAGTGATGAAATTTTCTCGCAAAATCGCAAACCTTTTCATACGAAAATTCATTCCTTTGAGGTATTCCTGGAAAAGCCTGATATAAATAAATCTAATACGATCTAAAAAATTGTCATACCAGTTTACGGCTTGGTTTATAGCTTTAGCGTAAGTTAACGCATCTTAGTCTATTTTCCATATATGGAACAGGGACCCTAGGTAGATCCTGGGAACTCCAAGAGCTATAGAACATATTCAAATCATAAAATCAATAAAGAATGTGATACAGGCTTTACCTTATCCCAGCTCGAAATTTAAATCCTACTCGTGCATATTAAAATTACAAAAAATAATATTCACGATTCTATACCAAATTCAAACCAACCTGGTAAGCGGTTGAAATCGAGTTCGTCCTCACTTTCAGCATTACCATACACTAAAGTTACATCACATTCTTTAAACCAAGGTTCCAAAGGATGTCCAATATCAACCATGTTCTCAATATCCATTACACATATTGAGATTGTTTCTAAACTTTGTACGAAGTCAGTTTCAAGTCTCATTCCCCTCAGCTCGTCAAGCAACACATCTAAATAAGTCCATCTGTCTACTCTTAGGCATTTAACGACTTTAAAAACATTACGAAGAAATTCTTTCGGGGATTCAGTATTTCCACATTGTGAAATGTCCAAGACACAAAGGGGCTTTAAGTTTTCCTTGCATGGGATAATTGATGTGAAGTTCTCCAATTCCTCTTTTGAATGTTTCCTGAAATTATTCCAGCTGAAATTCACAATCTCCAAGGAGGACGTTGGCGTAACAACTTCTAAGAGACGGTCTAATGACAATTGAGATAAATCATTGTAGGATAAATCAAGATGTGAAAGATGTCCTAGTTCGCTGATGCTGTCTTTTAGAATGTCATCTGTTAATGAACATTTAACCAGAGTCAGTTCTCGGAGGTTTGCCCTAGTAGATTGTTGCAATTGTGTCAATATTCTTGACCACGTCAGCTGTGGTTTGTATTTAATCTCGACACTGGTGACACTAAGACTTTCAAGGTATTTGGTACGAAACAGTGAGGTAAACAAATCCAGAAGGAATCGGTCCATCTCCATGAATTGAAAATTGACAGTAACTTTCTTGAAATGTGGCAATTTGTACAGCTTTTCGAAAATCAACGTCAACAAGTTGATGAAATCGTCCTGATTGATGTAGTTGGAGTTGAAGTAAATATTCTGACAACGAAGCAACAATTGTCCTATTTTCACCATGCCGAATGAGGTGCCAAGCAGAGGAAGAAAGGAGATCGTCAGCAACGGATTCTGCACCAAAAGAATATGGGTGAAATAGTAAAGACGATAGAGTGGATATTGAGTTAGCGGCAAGGAGTTG